>BJCN01310335.1:0-12296 GCA_018326445.1 Flaveria brownii
AATGGAGGTGTTTCTTTCTTTTTCAACAATAACCATCACTTTTAAGATCATGGTTGATTCAAACATTAAGAAATCTTATGCTCCATTTGGTTTAGTGTACTTTAAGCTGTATTGTTCTATAAATTAATGGAAAATGCTGATTGGTGCATGTGCTTTTGAAAAGAAAGTTGAATTGTAAATCTGAATTTGGTTAAGGCACTTGAATCAACGACCACCAAGACAAAGTAAAAGCATACTGTAGAGGCCATTTGGTTTATTTAATTTGAGACAAATGCATTGAGGCTTAAGATACCTATTGAGATGGTGAGATCTGTTATCTGAAGTTAATTAACATTGATTTAATTTATCAAAATGGAGCTTTGTGACAGTGGTGATGGAAATGCAAGTACTGAAGTGGACTCAGGAGGAAGTATCACAAAGACCTTGGCAAATGCTGGCCATTCTTTGGAAGGAGCTGAAGCAGAACTCGTTCTTAATCCACTTCGACTTGCATTTGAAACCAAGAACCCAAAAGTCATTGAACTTTCATTGGATTGTATACATGTATGTCACTTTCTGTTTAGTACTTGTAGCGTTAACTACAGAATATTACAGATTCATTTTTTCTGAAAAGTTCTGTTTCAAAAAGTTAAAAAGTTTTACATCATACCAACATTTTGTAAGTGCAGAAACTTATTGCCTACGACCATCTAGAGGGTGATCCTGGCCTGCAAAACGGTAAAAATGTTCCGTTGTTCACAGACATATTGAGTATGGTCTGTGGTTGTGTTGATAATAACTCACCTGACAGGTATATTCTTTAATGTTCATATTCCTTTTTTTTACTTTATTTTTTTGATTTATCTGAAAGTTTCTCCAAGAAATTTTTTTCTATATAGTAACTTCTGAGGACATTGATGCAGTACAATTCTTCAAGTCTTGAAAGTGCTACTTACTGCTGTATCATCCACCAAGTTCAGAGGTAATATAAATGTCAAATGGGTTTCTTTTGATATTTATTTACTATTGTTTCGGCAGTTTCATATAGTGCAAAGTCACATAATGTTCTACCCCAACTTTTAAAATACTTTTTTTATCTGTTTGTTTAAATCTTCTTATAACAGTAGGCTGTGTAAATTACTCGTTTGTCTTTGACTCCTTTTGCTTCATATATCACTTAGCAAATGATATGCTTATGTTTGTTATAGTGAGATTGAAGAAAGTTGGTAGAATATTTTCTATCACTGTGTTGATAGTTTTAAAGGCTCATGACATCCGGTTTTAATGATATAAAACATTATTTTATGTTATTTTTGATGAGGTCAGTTGTGGTTAGACAATGTTTGATTTGATGATTTGTCCATATATGCAGTTCATGGGGAGCCATTGTTGGGTGTAATTAGAGTGTGCTATAACATTGCTCTCAACAGGTAACTACCATTCTTTTATCGGAATATGTATAACGTCTTTGCAAATTGATTTAATAGTCTCTTTTCAATGTCTAGTAAAAGTCCTGTTAACCAAGCTACATCCAAAGCAATGTTAACTCAAATGATCAACATAGTCTTCAGGCGAATGGATACCAACTCGGTTTGTAATCTATACCTTTGTGTTTAATTTTTTCAAACATTTGGAAAAAGAGTAGTAGAGGTGGCTTAATGGGTGGGTCGGGCAACAAATCAAAACTGTTTGTATTGAAATGGGCCTTTTATATTACAAATGAAAATCAGCAGGGCCAGATTGACTTGAAAACACTTCTGTGGCCATTTTTAATTTCTTTTGTCAAATAATTAAGTCGAAGGCAACATTATAATCATAACAACAATATGAATTCTAGACCTGTTCCCCCTTTAGATAATATTTTCTATTTGGCCCATTTGAACCTTTTTATTAAATACAACCCAAATCCTACTTATGTTAAGTCTGTCAAAATATATACCTTTAAGTGATAGTATTGGTTCCCCTATATTTTAGCTTTCTTTCAATGCTGTATTTCTTGCCTTTTAGGTGATTTCAGATGGTCAGCCAGTAAATAAAGGAGGTGAGTCATCAATGGAGGTAGAAGAAACTTCACCAGCTGATGAGGATGCTCAAATGTTGACTCCCACTGCCAACAACACATTGATTGCACCTCTTGAAGAACTACAGAATATTGCTGGTGGGACTGACATAAAGGTGCATAATTTCTTATTCATTTTAAATCTCACTTTGTGAAAGTGTGTTTCAAATGCTATTTGATCAGCAACACCAAGGTGGTTGACCCTTTTTGTTTCACAGGGTTTGGAGGCAGCTCTTGACAAGGCTGTGCAGCTTGATGATGATGGAAAGATAAGGTATATAATATACTATATTGTTACCATAACTTATTTACAATAATAACATTTTGACTTCTACTTAATTCTTAAGTGGGTTTGATCCTGAGTGCATGAGTATAGCAGAACGTGATGCGTTGCTTGTTTTTCGCACCCTTTGCAAGGTTTGCATTTCTTTGTATCTGCTTTTGTTTTCAAGACTCCTGGCTTAAAGTATAATTCTCAACGCATATTTTATAATTGCAGATGGCTATGAAAGAAGAAAATGATGTAGTTACCACAAAGACACGAATTCTATCTCTTGAATTTCTACAGGTATTCTATTACAGTTGACAACTCATCTTTTTGATCAAATTAGTTGCTCAAAATACGAAATTTTCAGGGCTCGTTGGAGGGTGCTAGTCACTCGTTTACCAAGAACTTTACTTTTATGGACTCGGTGAAAGCGTACTTGTCATATGCTTTGTTACGGGCTGCAGTTTCACAATCCCCCACAATATTTCAGGCAAATTATAAGCTTTATCACCCAATTTCTTCTCTCTATTTAGTTTTAAAAGAGTCTGGGATTTTTGAAATGATATTGCATCATTTTTCTCACAGTATGCAACTGGAATCTTTGCTGTACTTTTGTTCAGATTTAGGGAAGGCCTCAAGGCAAGTTACGACTGTTTTACTTTAGACATATTTTTGGAAATCAGTTGAATTTCTCATGACAGTTTTAATATTCATTTTCAGATTGAAATTGGCATTTTCTTTCCTCTGATTGTTTTGCGATCTTTAGACAACTCTGAATGTCCACTAAATTTTAAATTAATGGTGATTCGGTATGGCATCTGCTTACAATTTGAATTATAAAGCCCCATTGGTTTTGATTCATTAAATGATTTGTTACAACTTCATACTCTCATTCAAATAAACATCACAGGATGCTGGAGAAAATTTGCAAGGAGCCTCAGATGCTTATTGATCTATATGTGAACTATGATTGTGATCTTGAAGCTCCTAATTCGTTCGAACGAATGGTATGATTATCCACTTAATTTTGGTTTAGTTCAGCATATTTTGGTTTGAGTTGTTGAATTTGAATGTTATTTATTATTTTTGTGTTCTTTTCTTTCACATTTAGGTTACAACACTTTCCAAAATAGCCCAAGGGACACAAGATTTAGATCTGAACTCTGCAAACTCTATCCAAACTGGAACTCTTAAAGGATCATCACTTCAGGTATATATATCATTTGCTCCCTCTTTCTATGAAAATATCAACAAGTGATGCTACAATCTTATTACTAGAAGTGCTTATTAAAGTATCTCCAAAATTTTTTTTTTGTTTCTTTTGTGGGACCTTAATAATACAAAGTGTAGATGTGTTGACTTTTGTCCCTCCCAGTGCCTTGTAAACGTCTTGAAGTCACTTGTTGAGTGGGAGAAGTTGCGTAGAGAGGCAAAACAGAATAAAGACAAACAATCTATTTATGAAGAGGTTTCATCTGAGGATCCAGAAGCAATGAACAACAATGGTTCAGCAAATATATTTGAGAAAGTGAAAGCTCAAAAATCAACCATAGAAGCAGCCATATCTGAGGTAATTAACTCCCCATTTAACACCAAAGAAGAAAAAACAGTTTGACTTGAGGTCACTGGTCTTTTCTGTCAAAATAGATCCAAAATTTCCATGTTCTTTTCCAATTCTTTTTACCCAATTAGCTTTTTTAACAAATGCTACCAGTTCAGAGAAATGTCACTCAAAGTTATAACAAAATCCATATGCATATAAATTTGACTTTAGCCGTCAAAGTGCGTATTTTTTCAGGTGGCAATTGCGTTTCACATATAAATGGTTGATTTTCGTTATGTATCATCCCCACTAGGGGTAAAAGAGTTATATATCAGTTTGAGTGGAAATGGGTTGAATGACTCAAAGGGAAAGTCATTCAACCTATTTCACACCAGTGAATGTGTACCGACGCAAAAAAGTAGATTATTATTGGAAAATACAAAAATTTTGTAGTCATGTTTGACACTAGTTATTTGTATGACGTTTAAAAATTATGGACAAAAAAAGAGATTCAGGTCAACCCGTACCAAAATTAGTGGATTTGACCTGAACCAGTTCTATCTACAGTTCTACACAACCTGTCTGATGCGTCCATTTTCCACTTTTATTTTCTGGGAATAGACTAACACATAGCTATGCAATTATACAAGAAACAAGGATTTAAGAGGGACTCATTACATATCATCTATAAATTACAGTTCAACAGACATCCTACAAGGGGTATTGGATTTCTCACAGCAAATAGGCTGGTGGAAAATACACCAGCATCAGTAGCACAATTTCTCAGACATACATCCACTTTGGACAAGGTACATCTTATATAAGTAAAAACTGATGTTTACACATAGATAAGATGCTAGAAATCTTTAACGGCTGGACTTTCAGGCTATGATCGGTGATTATTTGGGTCAACATGATGAGTTTTCCCTTGCTGTAATGCATGCTTATGTTGATTCTATGAATTTCTCTGGAATGAAGTTTCATTCAGCCATTCGTGAATTTCTCAAAGGCTTCAGGCTTCCGGGGGAAGCTCAGAAAATCGATCGGATAATGGAAAAATTTGCAGAGCGGTAAGTATCTTGTATATGTTTTATCTGTTAACGGGTCAAATGGGTGAAAAAAATAATAATAAGAGGAAAAGAGCTAGATGAGCAGAATCGGTTAAAAGGGTCAAACCACCCAAACTGTACTTTAAATGCACAAACCTCTTGAATCATTTATTTAGAAATTAGCTTTTTGACATAACCTAACCCATACCAAAAAGTTACCAGTTTTCACCTGTTATCCAATCCAGATGGCAGGCCACACCTATAAGAATGCATTAGTTTTGATTGTTTTGCTTTGCATTGTCCATGTAAATGATTTTTATTTGTAGTTTACTCATATTGTATACAAAACAGACATTCATAGATAGATGTACCCAATATCCTTAACTTCTAATTTTCACCACACAGTTGTGTGACTGTTTTTATTTCTTGTTGGTGACTTTTCTTGAATGTGTTGCCATTGTTGCAGTTACTGTGCAGATAATCCAGGTCTCTTCAAGAGTGCAGATACTGCTTACGTTCTTGCATATGCAGTTATAATGCTAAACACCGATGCTCACAATCCAATGGTGTGGCCTAAAATGTCCAAATCTGATTTTGTGAGAATGAATGCCACAAATGATCCTGAAGAATGTGCACCAAAACTACTTTTGGAGGAAATATATGATTCCATTGTTAAAGAAGAGATAAAAATGAAGAACGAGGCAATTAATATGGGAAAAAGCAGTTGGCAAAAATCAGAAACTGAAGAAAAAGGGGGCATTGTTGGTATTCTTAATTTGGCGCTCCCAAAACTGAGGAGTCAATCCGACCCACAGTCTGAGAGTGAAGCTATTATCAAACAAACACAAGAAATATATAGGAATCAAGGAGCAAAAAGGGGAACATTTTATACATCCCAAAGGATTGAGATTATAAGACCGATGGTTGAAGCTGTAGGGTGGCCTTTGCTTGCTACATTCTCTGTTATGATGGAGGAAAGGGAAAATAAGGCTCGAGTTGTTCTTTGTATGGAAGGTTTTAAAGCGGGAATTTACATCACACATGTTCTTAGAATGGATACTATTCGATATGCATTTTTGACATCATTGGTCAGGTGAATTCCTACTTTGCATCAGTCTTGGTTGAATTTTGAATTTTTTTTAGGCTGTACTATTTAGAGGAGGCAAGATGGGCAAGCAAGACAGGTTGGGTAACATGTCAAAACGGGTTTGTGTCAAAGAGGGTCAGGTCTGGTTGGGTTGATCCACACATACTTTTTGAGATAAAACCCAAGTCAAATTAAATCATTCGCTGTTTAACCTGTATTTTCTGTTTTGGGCTCCATCTGAACTCTTTCCCCATCAAGTGAATTATAAATAGGACACCACAATCTCGGTTCTCCTCAAATCTAGTAAAAGGGACCCACTTTTAAATCTTCATTCTTTTCACACCATATGAGATTGATTACTAAAACAATATATTGATACGAATCCCACATTCCAGATGGGTCGGGTCAAGCCACCTGGACCCTATTCCTTCTCGGGTCAGTTGAGGAAAAAATTAGTGGGGGAGGGCTGAATGGTAGTGGCTGAATATTAGGAGAATTATAGGGGGAATTAACTGCTGGTATTTTGTTAATTAGTGTCTTGTAGTTGGAGATTAGCCCTCTCGAAGTGGCTGTGTTCAAATTCTGTTTCAGTGAAATCAAGCCGACTAGTTTGGTTCTTATTAGAATCTGTCTTTCATCTTTGTTTAAATTATTTGGCTGGCTCTTGCAGATTCACTTTCTTACATGCACCAAGGGATATGCATAGCAAAAATGTTGAAGCCTTACGGACTCTATTGGATCTATGTGACTCAGAGCCTAACACACTCCAAGATTCTTGGAATGCTGTTTTGGAATGCATATCTAGACTAGACTATACTACATCTAATCCAGCCATGACTGCTACTGTAATGCATGGAGCTAACCAAATCTCCAAGGATGCAGTTGTTCTATCTCTTAAAGAATTGGCCAGGAAACCATCGGAGCAAGTTTTCTTAAACAGTGTTAAACTCCCTAGTGAATCAGTGGTGGAATTTTTTACTGCTCTCTGTAATATATCAGCTGAAGAATTAAAGCATAGCCCAGCCCGAGTTTATAGCTTGCAAAAACTTGTGGATATCAGTTACAATAATATGGCTCGTATACGCATGGTATTAATCCCTTCATCTATTTCAAGAATATGCTTCTATCCATTGACGCTATATTTGGAAAGATGAACAGGTTGGTAACAAATCAAAAATAGGTTCTGGTCGAAACAGTCATTTTATAAATAATGAATGCATTAATTATGGTTGCAAAGACGGTATTATTACAATCATATTCCGAATCTTTTGAATTAGGCCCATTTGAGATTTAATAAAATCCAAATTAATCTGTACATACGTAAATGGTTCGAAACTTTCACTACCTATATATTGACCCACCCCTCCCTTCACTGAAGAATACACAAGAGTGGGATTTGAATTCAAGTTCTAGATTATCTAAAAGTCCTAACTGATGTGTAAGCTTGCTGCAAATTCTTGTTACAAAAAAGACGGATTGTCCTAAGGACATGCAGTGTTTGACTTGCCACGTAGTAAGTAAACATGTTTGAGTATTGATCAAATCCCTAAGACCCTAACATGTCCCATTAATAAGGACAAAAAAATAAATAATAATCATGAACAAAAATAAAAGTTTTTCAAGGAATGATTACCAAATGGTTTCAAGAGAGTATCACTTTAAAACCATCATCCTAATTGTCATTTTACCAATGCACAATCCAAATCAATTTCCATACAACAATTTGTAACTATTAGTGTCGGTGATAAAGAATATGTAGGATTTTATAATGTTGCGTTATTTTCATTGGTTTTCAAATTACTGAACATTTATATTTGTTAATTAATTCCGGTGATTGAGAATCAATCACAATAATTATGGGCCAAAATAAAAGGGAAGTCAAATAAGTTATTTTTAGGTCCTTATTTTCCATTTACATGATTATGTTTTTCCTTATTTCTTAGAGTTTTGTTCTCCTATATATGGAGCTAGTATTATTCTAAAGATGTATTCCTTTCTTCTCAATTTTGAGTAATCGGTAAAATAAAGACTGTGCCTATTGCACTTTTTTCTTTAGCAGTTCTTGTATCAATTATTTGTTTAACAATTGGTATCAGAGCCTTGCTCTAAGATCCAACTAGCCACAAAGTCTCGACCAGTTCATTAACAACCTGCTCCAGTTTTTCTGATCACAGTTGTTTGCTACCATGGGCGATAATGGTGGAAACAACCGAAATAATGCAATTGTTATTCAGGTTAGGGAAGGAGGCTCGACAACATACCAATGTCCTGTGCTCACTGCAATGAACTATACATCTTGGGCGATCAAGATGGAATCTTTCATGGATGCCCAAGGTGTTTGGGATGCCATACAACCACCGGATGAGACAGAGGTGGATGTAAAGATTTGAAAAAAGGCAAGGGCCTTTATCTTCCAAGCATTGCAGGAAGATATTCGTTGCAAGTCGCAAAGCACAAGGAAGCCAAGGACGTTTGGGAGGCCATCAAGGTACGCTATCTCGGAGCAAATCGGGTTCAAAAGGCCCGGATTCAAACCTTGAATCGGGAGTTCGAGTTGTTGAACATGAAGGAGAATGAGAGTGTAGATGATTTTGCAAGCAAAATCGGCACAATTGTTTTCAAGTTTCGAGCACTTGGATCAACAATAGAAGAAGGTACACAGGTAAAAAAGCTTCTGAATTCTGCCCCTGAAAGACTCCTGCCAATTGTTGCCTCAATCGAGCAATATTCAGATTTGGAGAAAATGTCCTTTGAGGAAGCCGTAGGTCAACTCAAGGCATATGAAGAGCGGGTTAAACCCCGTGAACAAAATAAGAACAATTCTAGTCAGCTACTGTTTACAAAAGCTGAATGGCAAGAAAGAGATAAGTTGGGGCAAAAGCATACAGATAGAGGTCGAGCATCAGGTTCAAATGATCACCGTGGACGTGGTCGTGGTCGTGGAAGGTCCAATGGTCGTGAACGAGGAGGATGGCAACATCAAAACAAAAATCAGAAAACAGAGCAGGAAGGTAGACCTGCTAGGGAGGAAAGGCGAGGACGAAAATGTTTCAATTGCGATAGAATTGGTCATTTTGCAGCAGAATGTTGTGCCCCCCGGCAAGCCGATGTAGAAGTTAATTTAGCATAAGAAGATGAAGAACCTGCTCTCCTAATGCCACTTTGCACACAGGAGGTTGTTATGCTAAATGAGGAGAAGGTATTCCCTAATTTGTATGCCCAAGATGATAAAGATGAGGGTTTGTGGTACTTGGACAATGGTGCAAGTAACCACATGACCGGACGGCGTGATTATTTCAGCGAACTTGATGAAAGAACCGTGGTCGAGTAAGGATTGGAGACGGGTCAGCAGTAGAAATCAAAGGAAAGGGATCGATGCTTTTAGAATGCAAAAATGGTGATCAGATACTTATCACAAATGTCTACTTCATATCAGATTTGTGCAATAAAATTCTCAGCTTGGGACAACTTCATGAAGTGGGCTGCAAGGTGGTGATGAAAGACGGCTTTTTGCGGCTGTAGAATGAACAGGTGAGTTGTTGCTAAAGGTAAAAAGATCTCAAAACCGACTTTACAAAATAAATCTTAAAATAATCCCACCAGCATGTTTACTCACCAAGATGGACGAAATTGCATGGCTTTGGCATGCACGTCTCGATCATCTTAATTTGATGCTATGAAAAGGTTGACGGGATTAGCATGTGGGATTCCAGCGATTAATCACAAGTAGAGCTGTGTGAGGCTTGCTTGGCTGGAAAACAACACCGAGCACCATTCCCGAGTCATTCAGTGTATCGTGCCAAGCAGCCACTCGAGCTAATACATGCTGACCTGTGCGGTCCTATTACACCGAGCACACCATCAGGAAATAGGTATTTCCTTCTTCTTGTTGATGACCAGCAGGTTCATGTGGGTGAAAATGATTAAATCAAAGGACCAAGCTTTTGAAGCATTCAACCAATTCAAGAAGGCTGCTGAATTGGAAAGTGGGTATAAAGTAAAGTCTTTAAGAACTGATCGCGGTGGTGAGTTTGTTCTACAAACTTTGAGCAACTTTGTAACGAGGATGGAATAAATCGGTTTTTAACTGCACCGTACACGCCACAACAAAACGGTGTGGTTGAACGCCGAAATCAAACCATTCTCGGAACAACAAGATCAATGTTGAAAGCCATGAAGTTACCTCAATGGCTGTGGGGAGAAGGAGTTCGACAAGTAGTTTATATCTTGAACAGGTCACCAACAAAAGCTTTGGAAAGCAAGACTCCTTATGAAGCTTGGAAAGGTTACAAACCAAACTTGGATCATTTAAAGGTGTTTGGGTGTACCACTCACGTTAAAGTACCATCAGTTAAACTCACAAAGCTGGATGACCGAAGTATACCTATGGTATATCTTGGAAGTGAACCAAGAAGTAAAGCATATCGACTTTACAATCCACAAAGCAAGAAGGTTGTTGTTAGTCGGGATGTCCGGTTCGAAGAAAAGAAGCCATGGGACTGGTCTAATGATCTTGAAACAGAAGAAAAAGAAGACTGGATCGAATTCCAGGTCCAAAACGAGGCACAATGTACACATGGAAGTCCACCAGATGTAGCCCAAGGTAATCCTTCGCCCAATTAAGCGAAGATTGGGCTAACCAATCTGTTCCAGTTGCTCCAAATGGACCAAACCAAATGGCAGAAAAAGCAGTCTGTCACAGACGGGCTCAATCGGCCCAGGTGTTTCTGGCCCATATTTTAATCCTTCTTCTATCCCAATAAACAATCAAAACAGGCCACGATTGTTTGAAAACTCAAGCTCCTCATCAGCAGGTCCAAGTTTGACTCCAAGATCAACTTATGATGATACACCAACAAAGGGATTTCGCTCCCTTGATGATGTATACATGGATACACTCCCGATCCAACAAGTTCCTTTTGAAAGGCTCTTGTTGCTAAATGAAGAACCTACCAACTTTAAAGAAGCCAAAGATGACAAGAATTGGTAGAAAGCTATGAAGGAAGAATTAGAGTCAATTGAACGGAACGGAACGTGGAAGTTGACAGTTCCTTTCAAAGGGGCTGCATCCATTGGTTTAAAATGGGTCTATAAAATCAAGACAGATGCAAAAGGGGCAATCACACGCTACAAGGCGAGGTTGGTAGCAAAGGGGTATGTGCAAATACACGACATCGATTACGATGAAGTGTTTGCCCCGGTAACGAGGATGGAGATGTTTCGGTTAATTCTAGCTTTATCGGCTCGGAATGATTGGGAAGTTCATCACCTTGACATCAAGACGGCTTTCTTGAACGGTGACCTGAAAGAAGAAGTTTATGTTCATCAACCGGAAGGATACGAAGTACCCGGGAAGGAACATTATGTGTATAAGCTGAATAAGGCCTTGTATGGCTTGAAACAAGTGCCAAGGGCCTGGAACTCAAAGCTTGACACCACCCTTCAACAGCTTGGTTTCAGCAAGTGTCTGCGAGAACATGCAGTCTACAAACAGGCCAAAAAGGAAGTAACTTTGATAATCGGTGTCTACATAGATGACTTGATCATCGCCGGCTCAAACGCGGCTAGCTTGGTGCAAAGAACAAATGAAAGGGTAGTTTGAGATGAGTGACCTGGGTTTGTTAAACTATTATTTGGGAATTTAGGTGATACAAGATAATGTTGGGATTTTGTTGAAGCAATCAGGTTATGCATTCAAAGTACTTAAGGATGCAAATATGTTGGAAGCTAATCCAACAAAATTCCCAATGGATCCAGGTTTACGACTCACGAAGAAGGAAGAAGCAGAACCAGTTGATGCAATTGAATAACGAAGACTCATTGGGGGACTTCGGTACCTAACTCACACTAGACCAGATACAAATTTTGCAATTGGGGTAGCTAGCAGATTCATGGAGTCACCCAGATTGTCGCATTTGCAGGCTGTGAAACAGATTTTGAGATACATAAAAGGTACCATAAATTATGGTATTCGATACAAGAGAAATAGAGATGAAAGGCTGCTGGGTTACAGTGACAGTTCACATGCTAGTGATCGAGTTGATGGAAAACACACAACTGGAGTGGTATTTTATTAACAGGGTGGTCCTATAGCATGGTGCAGCCAAAAGCAAAACTTTGTTGCTTTGTCATCATGCGAAGCTGAGTTCATGGCAGCAACTGCTGCAGCTTGTCAGGCGATTTGGTTGAAGGGTTTACTCGAAGAAATGACCGTAAAAATTGTTGAAGCAATAACTGTTCATGTGGATAACAAGTCTGCAATTCAGCTAATCAAAAATCCCGTCTTTCATGGGAGGAGTAAGCATATAGAC
>BJCN01310337.1:0-11143 GCA_018326445.1 Flaveria brownii
TTGATGTATGCTATGGTTAGTACAAGACCTGATATAGCATATGCAGTGGGAAGATTGAGCAGGTACACAAGTAATCCAAGCTCACATCACTGGCAAGCAGTAAATAGACTGTTCAAGTACCTAAAAGGAACCATGAACTATGGTTTATGTTATTCAGGTTCACCGCCTATTTTACAAAGGTTTTCACATGCAAGTTGGATAACAAATTTAGAAGATCATTCGTCTACTAGTGGATGGGTATTTCTACTAGGTGGAGGTGCAATTTCTTGGGTGTCTAAAAAGCAAACTTGCATTACAAATTCTACAATGGAATCTGAGTTTGTAGCATTAGCTTCAGCTAAAAAGAAGCTGAATGGTTAAGAAATTTGTTATATAAAATTCCATTATGGCCTAAACCTATATCATCTATTTCAATAAAGTGTGATAGTGTTGCTACACTGGCTAAGGCATATAGTCAAGTGTATAATGGAAAGTTTAGACACTTAGGTGTAAGACATGGCATGGTTAGGGAAATAATCATGAATGGAATGATATCTGTTAAATTTATAAAATCTCAACACAATATGGCTGATCATTTAACCAAAGGGTTAGGAAGAGATCTCGTGAATAAATCAGCCATAAGGATGGGTCTGAAGTCCATTTCTTAGTATTTCATGTTAAGATACCCAATTCCCATTTAATACAATGTTAAATGCTGAATTCAATGTGGAAGGCTTGTCATGAGATATTGGAACACAACATAGCATCCCAAGGTATGTGTTCAGACTGTAAGATAAAGAAGATTGAAACATAGTTTTCTTAATAGTTCTTTGGTAAATTGCATTTGCAGGTGCAAGATGAGAACTACCTATAAGGGTATGAAGTTTAGCTGCTTCGAGAAGCTTGGACTTGGTTTTGATATGCTCTTTGAAGGATGGGACATAGGCTAGTAAAACATTATGTCAAGTTAGAACTATAGAATTGTGAATTTATGTGTGTATTACCTTCAAGTATTCAGATGGATAGAATAGGTTCAATCATTACGACAGCTTGATATTCAAATATTGGGATCACGTAATATACTAATGTGAAATTCAATTCGTAGGATATTTTATTTATGCATAAGTTTGATTATGGTGAAGTTTGCTTGTGTTGATCATGAATATTACTAAAATGGGGGAGGAATGTTGGAATTTTAGTAATATTAGGTTATATATATAAAAATACATATTCATATTATACTATTTATAAATTAAAAAATTTAGGCTAATTATGAAACATGAAATAAACTCAAGGGGTATAAAGTGAATATGTATATTTGTTATATTGGATCGACAGTTTGTAGAAAAAGATATCAATTCTCAAAAATCTTTCTACAGGAAAACAAAAGCACTCTAAAAGCACAAAACTTCATCAATTCAATTCAGGTTCTTGTTTCTACTTCTTGATCTTATCTGATTAAATCAATTGTAAGTGCATAAATGGTTTAATCTGAAAGAGTAATCGATTTCAAGAACATCCTGGTGATTTAATTTCAATTTCAAGTTCTTTATCAAATTAGGGTTTGATAATTTGGTAATATTTTCCCTTCATTATTTTAACAAGAAGCGGCTATACTTGGCATCGCTAGCGTCAACGTAGACCGCCGGCAAAACAACGACGACCTCCCACCATCATCATCGAATATGAACAACTGTTTTTTCACATTACATTATAAATGTATAGGGTAATTAGTATAATTAAAGCAACTTGTTATCAGTTTGGAAACTTTAGAAGCTTCCCGGACTTGCAAACTTGTGTATACCTCTGAACACAAGTTTTTAATATATAATGTATATTGTTGTTTAAGAATAAATGGATGAAATTTGTAATTCTATATGTTTAAAGTGGATATATCTAATTATTGATTTATGAGATACAAGGATCCACAAATTTTAGGTGTTGGAGATAGACATATATCATGCAACCTTTATGCAATTATGCTTATTTTCATTTGCTCGACATCCACGTTCTCTTGTACTGCCACAGAAGGATGATGAAAATTTATCCACACCTTATAACAAACATGAATACTAATGACATTGAAAACTCATCCACATCTTATACCAATATCATAATAAACTAGATACGGTGAATAATACTTCATGGATTGATGGTTTAGTGATATTGATGATTAACCCACAAAGGTTGTAAAAATAATAAGATGAAGAAAATAAATATATTTATCCACCCGATATTGCAAGGCTTACATGTATATATTAGTGAATTTCGTTACGCGATACACATGATATACTCTTTCACAAGGCTTATATGATACATAAATAATAACATAACGTTCAAAAAGTTTTGCAATTAAATTTATGTGATAATCTTCCCTTATTAGTTTCCTTCTCAACCTTCATTCCTTTGTTCTTCACCTTTTCTTTTTGCCTGTCTAAGATGAATGACCTCACGCTCGATAACAATTTCGATATTATGGATTCAGAATGTTTCAACGCATTTGATGGCGAGTCCACGATCTCAATATGCCACAAAATCCTTTTGTTGCGAGGGCTAGGCGTGTCTTTCCGAAGAACATCATGTGTAATCATGTTCCCTAACGGAGGTGGTCCAGAATGCGCGCGCAAGTAAGTGTTATGAAGTGTCGTTAACCACACTGAATGTGGTTCCCGAGGGTCAGATAGACTCACGGGTAACCATAGGTGGGAAGTATTTCTTTTCTCAGGTTGAGTTTGTGTGACTTTAAGATTTCTAGCAACCAATCCTGGAATGGAAGGTTGGTTTGATGCTGTCAGGTATTTTCCATAACAACTTTTCAAGTATAAAGATTCATCATCGTGTATCTCGATTTTCCATTGCGCGTTTTTTGTAGATCCATCTCGTGATTTTGAAACAGATTCTTCATCTTGTTGTGCAACTAAGTACCTACCTTGATTGTTTCTCAGCCGAATGACCATGTCATCTTGGAATATCTCCATATCAATCGTATATCAATCGAGTATGAGTTTGAATATAAACGAAAGATCGATAGATTTATTTTCAACCTACATTCACCTTCAATATGATCAATGTAAAAAAGCTGAAAACAAATCTACCACAATTTCCTTGACCGCATGCAAATGCAAGATTTGGATGAAAAATGAACGAAGAAGGTGAGATATCGAAACGGTGAAGGAGTCGAAATTCACACGAGATTTGTCAAATTCGGTTCGTTCAAATGATTATCATTTCATAAGTTTTTAGATCCACCTAACACGTTGTTAAAGTAACACAAATTAAGGGATTCAAAGTAGTGAGACAATTACTAAACTTGCAATTGTGGGGATCATATCCATGGAATTTTTTAATTTCATTTTGGTCTTTCAACTTTCTTGATTTCTAATCTCAATAGCTTTTGCTTACCGTCATTGTTGTATTAAAAGATATCTTCTCACTTTGTAGAACTAGATTAAAAAACTAAATATACTTTTGTAATTTTTGTGGCCTTTCGACCACTTTCTTGCTGGTCGGGTGATTTTTTTTCTCTTTCTTGCTGGTCGGGTGATTTTTTTTCTCTTTCTTGTTGGCCGGGTGATTTTTGTTCTCTATACTTTTGTTGTTTAAAGGAAAATTTTAACCAGCTTTGAACAAATGTCCTTATATTTCTATATCAACATGTATCATGAAGTTACATTCTTTGCTTTTGTGAAGAATATTAAGCATATCAAATTTCACATGGCACTTGATAACATTTGAACAAATATGAATTGGTATTAAGTTATATATATTTGTGTTTTCAGAAAATACAAAATTCTAGAGACTAGAGAGTTGGGAACAACTATGAAATATAGTTTTCCATTTGTTTCAGATACAAATTACATGTAGTTATTGTTAAACCTTTTATAATTTAACGAGTATGTGATCTTGTTGTTGTTGAGAGCTTTACAACAAACTATGACTTGCTCAAGATGGATCTAAAAATAACAATATATCGATGCTTAACATTATGTGTTTGTAATGTAAAAACTATAAGAAAATAAATAGGAACTTGTCACACATAGAAGCGGGGTGTAATGTTAAATGGTATATAAGTGAGAGCCTTATTGGTTATTGTTTTCCTAGTATTGAGGAACAAGTAGAGACCCTAGTTGGGTTTAGGTTCTAAAATCAATGGAACCAACGATTACAAAATATGTTGAAATGTCATGCCACTCAATTATTATATCAACTTATCTAAAAGACTATTCAAAGTTGTTACAACTCTTGTTGCCATACAACTAATTTTGCTTAAGCCCTTTTGCATTTAGTCTCATGCAACTTATCAAGTTTTGCGGCATGTATAATATTGAGTTTACTATTAAAGAAGTGACACAACTGATGAATACCAAAGAACTAATCTCTTAAGAGAAACAACTAATCCAATAAAGTTAGTAGCCATCTATGACAATCTACATCTATTACCTCAATGCAACTTATGTCGTTGTCAGGTCTATTATTACAATGTTATTTGTCCATTCAAAGTAACAAAAAAATCTAATGAAAGATCAAATCGAGTATCATCTAATATCATACTTAGTCTCATACTAATAGAAATCTTTAAAATTATTATGGGTCCAAACCTGTACCCAATTACGTGTCTTGGATCCTTACAGATTAGGATACTCTCGTAAGGTCCAAGGTTTTATTATCCCTATATTTAATTAGTTTTGATCTAACTTTACATACCTATGTAAAGTCAATTCTTTTGTTGAAAGCTTTAAAAAACTTAAAGATAATATTAGAACTTTACTTTTTATTATAACTTTACATATAAAAACCACAAGGAAAGACTGGTCTTTTTGGAAGCAGTCTCTTTATCTCCCTAGATAGAGGAAAGACTGGTCACCACCTATCCCTTCTAGACCCTACTTTTAGTGGGACACAGTGAGTATGTTTGTTTATTTGTTTACATATAAAAAGCACAAGTGCTTTAATGCAAATTTACTTTCGGTTGAAATCAAAGGAAAAAAGAAAAACATAAACGACAACTTTTCAGTTAAAGACGATAGTCTTCTCATCGAGGAACCCCAATTTTCCCTCCTTTCACTTTCCACCTGAATCTCTACAATTTCTTCAATCTCTTCAATGGAAGATCAAACCGAAGTAATCTCTCAATCTCTTAATCTCATAATATCAATTGCTGTTGTTGTTCGAATGCACACATTACGCACAGATTTACAGACTCTGTATGCACTGATCTGTTTGTGTGTGATTTGAGTGTTTTTAGTCGAGTTTGATTTGTGTTCTCATGTTGTTTGAGTTTTTTTGACAGAAAATGGAGGCGTTGAAGAAGGCTTACGCGGAGATCATACTGAATACAGCGAAAGAAGGAGCCGCTCGAGCAATGGCGTCGGAGCGTAAGGCTCTTCGTGTTCATCACGATCTGTGTAACACAAAAGACGAGGTGATTCGGATGCTTCTGAGATTAAAACAGATGATTGATGTTAAGGTATTGATTTTGAAATAGCTTTCGATGTCAATTTGTCGTTTGTGATTAGTGATTTTCGTTTGGCCATTGAGTGGATAGTTTTTATTAAATGATAGCTTTACTATGTCAAATTAGATGTTTTTATTTGATGACAAGTAGGTAAAAGGGTCTGGAAACCTTCCATGATTGTTTCTGCTTAAAATTAGTGTCATGAGTTGCTTCATGTGTGGATTTGTTTTGTTATAATTTTCTGGTTTCTATCACTGATCAATGCATTAGGAACAGGTGTAATTGTTATTATGACTTTGATGGAAGATGTACACTGATTTATAGATAACCTATGAGGGCCAAAATTGCTATGATTTTCAGTTTTGTCTGAGAAAAATCAAGAACTCTGTATCATTGTATTGAGGTCACAACTGGATCTCTAATGTTTGTTTGATATTCTTGGAAAGAAGATGCATACAACTTGCTAACAATCATTGCATGCCAATACTTGGTGGCACCAGGAGGGAGTTCAGTAAATTTAGGAAAAATTGCTTATGTATCACCTCCTTTTAAATTTTGATGTGTTGGTCGTATGTTTTAATGCCAGTACATCTATCCATGGTTACTTCCATTTGAACTCGTCTCATAATGACTTTCTTTCAAACTTTTCCCCAGGTCATCTACTTTTAAACTTGTTAAGGCTGTAAGGTATCTTAGTTATCATTGTGGGATTGAGAAATCGTTTCTTTTCTGTTCTGAAATTTCAAAAGCACCAAAATTGGCTCTGGTCTTGGTTGCAGAGGCTCTCCATGCCTTCAGACTTGTTGATACTGAAATATGACATTAAAACCCTTGGTGGTTTTACTTGTTTTTTCTACCTTAAGTTTGGGGACTTCCTTGCTTGTTGTTTGACCACTGATTTGCATCAACACTCATATCTTGTTCTTTACTTGACTTCTCCTTTGTTGGAAGTGTAGTTCTCATCAGCTTGAAACAGGCAGCTTGAGTCGTCACCTTCCAGATAAAACATTTAAGTACGATTAGAATAAAATTGCCTATGCTGAGTAACACATGATCAAATGATCAATCTTCACAAGAACTGTCAACCATTTTTTACGCTAACAACTAAAGTTTACTTAGTGAAACATTTTTACTTTGATTATGCATATTCAACTTACAATCCTAACACTTTTTCGCCAAGTATATACCGATTAACACACAATAATTATATAGAAAATAACTCTTACCATAATTCAAGTATTTTCATCATTATCAATACAATGTGAAATTAAAACTAACATAGTTCATGATTCATATGAGCTTGCAACTTATCCTAGAAGTCTATTTTAACAAACAAGCATACAAGAATACTCTAATGAAATATCACACAACTCTAATTTTATGTTGTTAGACCAAGCTTACTTTTTAGGTGGATTTATCTTACACTAGAAAATTTCTTACATTGCATTAGGTAGCTCAAGGTTAGTTTTTAAATATTATCCAGTGATGGTGTCTTTTACTATTCTATCATGTCGTCTCTACATTTATTCTTCTATCTTGCTACAACAATGAAAAATATATGACCTTTTACTGACACGAATATGTCGGAACTTTCCTTTATTCAGACAACCGAAGCAGAAACAGCAGCCTTAAGTCAGCAAAAAAGAATCAAAGAGCTCGATGAACAGCTTAATGAAACAGAAGGGGTGATAATGAATATGAGAGAAGATATAAGGAAAGCACATAAACGATTGGAGGAAATGAAGAACAACCACACGCTACAGTCAGATGGACCATCTGAAAACAAGCACAAGCATCAGGAAAATATAGATGTTACCGAACAGTTCAGATGCTCTTCTCCCTGCAGTAAAAGTTGCAATCCATCAAAAGAGATTACAACATCAGATTCATATTTAGCTTCAATGATCATTGGAAGCAAAGAGCCAGAGTTATATAGAAACGGATATACCCACAGAATTCATGCAATTGAGAGGAATCCAGTTGATGAAGAAAATATTTCTGAAAAAAAAGGTGATCTATAACATGGATGAAACAAATTCTGGAAAACGTGCCCCATCATTCATCGACACTAAGAATAAAGATGTAAAGAAGATCAACAGATTAGAAGCTTTTTCCATTAATAACAGGGTCTCCACAGATCAAACTGTTAAAACTCAAAGACTTCCAAACAGAGCTGGATGTGCACAATCAAACCAACAGCTTTCTCGCTTTTGTCATGAGAAGGCGAACCTAAAAAAGAAATCTTGTGGAAATGATGAAAAATTGACAGAAAGTAATGAAAACAATGCCTGTACCCTTCGTAGAAGCATTAGAAAAAGGAAAGTTAGGTGTTGGGATGAAATATCTTCGTTATTCAAGTCACGTGCTTCTCTTTCCCACTGCAAGAAACACCCGGGTAATAATGTGAAATTTGAAGAAACTAAGTATGAGGACACCAAGTTACTGAATGGTTCAGTGGTTGAACAACTTGAGAGTGCTGCAAAAGAGTCTGTTAGGAATGCTTGTAATGTTGATAACGACGGGTGTCTGAAGTATACATTTAGCAGGAGGCGTAAGAAGGTGTTATCATCTGAACCAAGTTACAACCTTGAAGACGAGAAGCCAAATCTGATTGACGATTCATCTAGTGATAACCAAAACATACTTGATGTTGCTTGCCAGGTTAGCTTTTCTTTTTTCACAAAAATCTTTAATACTTTGATTTAAAATATTAGTCCTTCAAAGTTTAATTATATCTATTAGGATCATCGATGAGATACAAAATATTCTCATTACTGGGATTCTAATAATATTTTGTGATTTGTGTAGTACAGAAAAAAAAAGTGTTGATGGATAAGGCATACAAATTGTTTGTCATTGACAATAACAACATATTTTGACCAATTTAGTTTGGAGGCTCAAGTTTTGTGCTGGTGTGGTGTGTTTAATCATAAATATGCGGAGAGGGTATAAATGAGAGCCAATGTATCACTGTTTGTAGTTAAGGTAATAATACATTGTAGCTTGTTCATGGGAATACACTATATAGTTTCTAAAACTGTATTCATTGTGAAGTGTATGATGTACTCACTGATGAACAGTGAATACATAGGTGTTTACTTGTTTTTTTTTAACAGCAAAGGAATCCTACTCCTACATTACTAATAGCTAGCGTAAATTTAGTAATGATTTGTAATTGCTAGAGTAAATATAGTATTGATTTATTTAGATCAATAGACTATTAATATTGATTGAGAGGAGATCTCATTGTAGTTTGTATATATACTCAATATTATACTCAATGGAAATCATCTTGAATATCATTCTTACATGGTATCAGCCTACTCTCGATCCTTCTAACCCTACCCTTCTCCTCCGCCGCTAACTTCCAACAGCCTCTTTCTTTCAATCTTCGATCCCTTCTAATCTTCTCTCATGGATAACAAACTACATCCTGCTATGATAGTGTCCAATATCAAAAACTTCATTCCTATAATCCTTGAAGTAGAAACAGCTCATTACACGACATGGTCCGAACTCTTTCAGGTCCATTGTCGTACTTATGAAGTGTTCGATCATCTCAGCCCCAAATCTGCATCTCCCTCTTCTACTACACCAACCGATGATGGAAAGAAAGCTGCCTCATCTACCATCGATGCTCTATTGCCCCGTATTGATGCTATTGTACTGCAGTGGATCTATGGAACTATCTCCACAAATCTACTGCACACTATTATGCAGCCTGGTGCAACCGCTCATTAAGCTTGGACAACTTTGGAAGGTCTGTTCAAGGACAACGAAAACACCAGGTCTGTCTTTCTTCAGCAGGAATTTTCCAACGTCCTCTTGGAGAACTTTCCAAACATGTCAGTGTACTGCCAACAGGTTAAACTTCTGTCGGACCAGCTCACTAGTGTGGGGGCCCCTATTGACAATCAAAGACTCGTACTTTAGCTTTTAACCGGGCTTACCGAACAGTACGATGGGATTCTAACAATCCTACAGAACAGAGACTCCTTACCTGATTTTCATGAAGCACGTTCACGTCTCACAATGGAAGAAAGCAAGAAGAAACATCATGCCGCTCAGGCTGCTCATTCATCCGCCACTGCACTTGCGGCTGTTACAACCAGCCCTTCCCCGTCTGACAGCAACACCAATCAGCCCTATGACCATAATCGTGGACGAGGTCGTAGCCGTGGGCGGGGCAGGGGGCGCGGTCTCACTGGTCGCGGCCTCGCGGGGGTTGGAGTCACAATATCCAACACCCATACATTGTTTTTCCATAGACTTGGGCATCTAATCAGTGGGCTAACCTCCTGAACAACTAGGCCCAGCATTGGCCAGCAGCAAACCCAAGCCCACCATGCCCATACCCATCTACGCCCAAGCCCAATGCAGGTGCATGCATACTTGGGCCAGCGCCTTCTCAGGCCTGCACTGCAGGCCTGGTTCCAACCGACATTGCTCAAGCACTCTACACGTTATCCCTCAATCAACATGACCCGGTAGGCTACATGGACACCGAAGCAACATGCCATATGGCAAACCAGCAAGGTAACATTTCCTCGTTTGTTTTAATGGTTGCACTTCTAAACATATTATAGTCGGCAATGGCATGACCATTCTCGTTCTTGGACACCGAAGCAACAGGCCATGTGGCAAACCAGCAAGGTAACATTTCCTCGTTTGTTTTTAATGGTTGCACTTCTAAACATATTATAGTCGGCAATGGCATGACCATTCCCGTTCTTGGACAAGGCAACTACACTTTACCACACCCATTCCCGCCCCTCAAACTTAATAATGTTCTTTGTGCCCCTTGATTAATTAAAAACCTTACTTCTGTCCGACGTCCTACCACTAATAATTTAATATCCATTGAATTTGTCCCTTTCGGTTTTCTTGTGAAGGACCTCAAGACCAAGGCTCCCATCTTTCGATGCAATAGCTCAGGAGATCTTTATCCTCTCACCACTCCTCTCCAAAGTCTCTCATTCCTCCTTCCACATTTACTGCCATTACCCAGGACCGTTGGCATCAATGACGTGGGCACCCAGGAGAAAATTTATTGCATTCATTAAAATCTTCTTCTTTTATTAGTTATGGAAAATGTCATCAGACTATTTGTCAATCATGTGTCTTTGGCAAAAGTGTTAAACTTTCATTTTATGATTCCTTGAATAAAACTTATTTACCTTTTGACATTGTTCACAGTGATCTATGACCATCACCGGTTCTTAGCACCGGTGGGCATCGTTATTATATATTATTTCTCGATGACTTCACTAACTTTCTATGGACATACCCGACAAGTCAAAAGTCACAAGTTTTCGAGACTTTTACACGCTTTAACAATTACATACATACCCAATTTGAGTGAAAAATAAAACAGGTCCAATGTGACAATGGCAAAGAATATGCAAATAATAATTTTCAAATTTTTTGTCATCACAACATCATGCACTTCCGTTTTTCCTGTCCTCATACTTCCTCCCAAAACGGAAAGGCGGAACGTAAAATCCGCACAATCAATAACATGCTTCGCATCCTTCTCGTTCAATCTTCTCTCCCGCCAAACTTTTGGGGCATCACGCGCTTGAAGTTGCTACCTACCTTCTTAATATTCTACCAAGCAAAGATCACAACTTTCTATCACCCATCACCCTTCTTTATAAGTGCCAACCCACCTATGATCATCTACGTGTTTTTGGCTGCTTGTGTTACCCC
>BJCN01310340.1:0-11081 GCA_018326445.1 Flaveria brownii
GCTTTTAAGCCGCCGTTGAAGCAATGGCAGACGGCTGTGAGGAACGGGCTAGTGGAGGCTGGAATACGACCGTATAATGGGTTTACATATGATCACTTATATGGTACAAAGGTTGGTGGCACCATTTTTGATGCAAATGGTCATAGACATACGGCAGCCGATTTGCTTCGGTATGCAAAACCGAGTGGGCTCACTGTGTTACTCCATGCACCCGTTCACCGGATATTATTCAAGAGACGAGGTACATGTTTGAATGTTTCTTCCGACTTAAAACTTATAAACTCTACGTATCATATGTCCTAGAGGTGCACAAATCGGATTTTGGTCATAACCGGTTCGGGTTATGGTACTGATCAATTTGTTGAAAACGGTTCAGGTTGTAACGGGTTTTTAACGAGGAAAATGATTGGTTTGTTTTGTTATTTTGTGTAATTTGATATGTAGGAAGAACAAAGCCCAAGGCCCATGGGGTGATCTTTGCAGATGCAAATGGAGTGGCCCATCGAGCTTACCTAAAGAGAGGGTCACATAACGAAATTATAGTGTCTTCTGGGGCTTTAGGAAGCCCACAACTTCTAATGTTAAGTGGAGTAGGCCCAAAAAGACAACTTGATGCCCATAACATAACGGCGGTCTTGGACCAGCCAATGGTGGGCCTTGGAATGTCCGATAACCCGATGAATGCGGTTTTCATCCCCTCGCCACAGCCCGTTGAAGTTTCTCTTATCCAAATCGTCGGTATTACTCATAATGGAACCTACATCGAGTCTGCTTCCGGTGAAAACTTTGCAGGTGGAGCTCGAACTCAAGATTATGGAATGTTTTCTCCAAAGGTAAACCTTTGTATAAACAAGCCCTGCTTACGTCTATATTGAAATGGACCTCAATCAAGCCCATGTGCATATTGTGGTTCCTACTTCCAAGCCCACAAAAAATTTCTTACCTTTTAAACTATATTTTTGCTTAAAACATTTGTTATTTATTTTCTAGATTGGACAATTGTCAACATTACCACCAAAACAAAGAACACAAGCAGCCATAGACAAGGCGGTAGAGGACATGAAAGCACTCCCACCGAGTGCTTTCATGGGTGGATTTATCCTAGAGAAGATTATGGGTCCAATCTCCACGGGCCATCTTGAGCTTACATCTCGTAACCCAAATGACAACCCGTCGGTGACATTCAACTACTTTAAAGACCCTCGGGACTTACAAAGATGTGTTGATGGGATGAAAATCATTGAGAAGGTGATCGAATCAAAGGCATTTTCACCATTCAGATTTGATACTTTATCTGTCACAACTCTTCTCAACATGACCGCTAGTGCACCCATAAACTTATTGCCTAAACATGCCAATGTGTCAAGATCTTTAGAACAGTACTGTAAGGACACGGTCATGACCATATGGCACTACCATGGAGGTTGCTTAGTTGCTAGAGTAGTAGATCGCGATCATAAGGTTATCGGCATAGATTCTCTTAGGGTTATTGATGGGTCAACATTCCGAAATTCCCCAGGAACAAATCCTCAAGCCACCGTCATGATGTTAGGAAGGTAACAAACAATCATTAAACTTAATTATGCATTTAAAAACACTTGTTTGATTAACGTATGTAATTAATAACTTTTGCTGAAAATATATGCAGGTACATGGGGGTTAAGATGATGCACGAGAGACATGCCACCAATGGGCCCGAGTGATGTCGTCAATTAATTAAAGTTTAAAGTTCACATTGTGTGATTATTGTTGCTTTTGAACAAAACAAGACTTGGTTTCTTTGCTTAGTTCACGGGGCGATATTATTTTGACCATTATATCAAATCAATTATTGATTTGTTTCAAGTGATTTTTATGATTTAAGGGTCATGTAATATAATAATAAGATTTACTTGTGTTATGTATCCTTAAATAATTATTATTATCATTATAATATTGTTATTACATTAATTTTGAGATAAGTATCGATTGAAGCATGTGTTAATGTGTTTTCGTAGTTTGAATATTATATAAAAATAAAATATAAGACTGTAAGATTAGCCTTTCTTCCTTTTCTATATGAATGTTATGTAAATCATGTGTAGATCACTGTCAGATGAGGCTTGCCCAGGATTCGCTGTATATTTTTTTCTTTGTGGTAAGGTTTTATATTGTATGTATTATGATATAAAAATAACAGTAGTGTTACTGTTAAATAATGAATAATAACAGGCTATAAGTCTCATGTCAAATATTATAATTTTTTTTAAAAATGATTCTGATCATCTAAAATGTTTACCTACGAAATATTTAAAGACCTTATAGTTTTCTTACCACCATACCATCTTGGTTTCTTATGTTAAATAATGAATAATAACAGGCTATAAGTCTCATGTCAAATATTGTAATTTTTTTTAAAAATAATTCTGATCATCTAAAATCTTTACCTACGAAATATTTAAAGACCTTATAGTTTTCTTACCACCATACCATCTTGGTTTCTTATGTTAAATAATGAATAATAACAGGCCATAAGTCTCATGTCAAATATTATAATTTTTTTTAAAATGATTCTGATCATCTAAAATGTTTACCAACAAAATATTTAAAGACCTTATAGTTT
Source organism: Flaveria brownii (assembly GCA_018326445.1). Lineage (NCBI taxonomy): Eukaryota > Viridiplantae > Streptophyta > Magnoliopsida > Asterales > Asteraceae > Flaveria > Flaveria brownii. The sequence continues at coordinate 2,603 of BJCN01310340.1, forward strand.
TCTTACCACCATACCATCTTGGTATCTTATCACTGTACCGTTTTGTGATAGGTCATATTTTATATAAACTAAAATTCACGTTACATGAATCACTAGCTGACATGGCACGTTTCTTTATAATTGATTTAGTATGTTGGTTCAATATAGAAAATAATTCTTATGCAAAAATTGAATCGAAATAATTTTTTTTGTTGAGTTGATATTTAGTGGAGGTATCACACATTCACACTACTATTTGACACAATTATAGCTAATACCTTAATTATCATGTAAGGTCGTTTAACAAACAGAAGATGAACCAGCTTCCGCTCCAAATCGAGCTTGAAATTATACATGCACGATCCACCTTGCTTGAAAACTTTTACCGAGCTAGAATGGATGCTCAAGCAAAATTCAGATAAAGCTTGAACTAACGGGTGGCTCGACGAGCCAGCTCTTACGTTTTTAGAATATTAACAATTTGTAGTTTTGTATGTATGCATAAATATAAGAAAAAAAGTTGAACATATAAATACATGTAAAAAAATCTAGTGATGGCTTTTTCCTATAAAAGTTTTTTTTTTAATTACATGCTAAACAAACAAGCTAACAAGTAAGCACACGTACAAATCCATGCTTTTTATAAAAGCTGAGGTTTTTAACCGATGTGCTAAACAAACAAGCTAACAACTGAGCACGCCACAACTAAAAATTTATTTAAACCAACTTGACTCAACTAGAGAATTATATACACAATTTAAAGCCGTAAACTATTTGAACAACTCTACTCTTAGGTAAGAAAATGCACGAATACAAACACGCATCAACTCTCTAACAATGCTTTCTATTTTATATATTTATTTCAGCGTGACATGATATTATCTAATGTAACAACTTCTGGCTATTTAATATTAATTAATTAATAGCTTTCGTTTTTCTAAATACCCAAAACCAGAAATGAAAAAACGTTTTTTCATGGACAGAAACAAGCATCTATGTTTATTGACCAGGTAAACGCAAACCTAAATAAACCAAGAATCCTATGACCAACGTACAAGTAAAGATGCGCATGGTACAATCTTTTTTTTGTATAATTTTCTGTTGTGGACCATGAAAACAATCAGCGAAGACTATGAAAAAAGTGGGTCTTTCATAAAGACTTTAAATTTATTAGAAAAGCGGTTGCGAAATGAAACTTTTCTGATAGGGCAAGGCAAATTGAAAGAGACTTTTGTTGGGGAATTTACCAAGTAACCCCCAAAATATTATTGCTTAAGGGCAAGTTGACCGGAGCAAATATAGCCAACGACTTGCATATAGTCGTGCAGATAAGTCGCCGGCCAGAATAAAAGTACTACCCTTTTATCCTTGTATTACACAGAACCGTAAACCTCTGATAGCATTTAGACTACGTTTCTTATCTTTTTCCCTACTGCAGTCAAAACCACTTTAAAAAGTATTAAAATTTTATAGGGATGAACAGTGTTTTCTTAAATTTATAGATGAACATTAACGTTTTGTCTATTTTTCACTTACAACCATTCCATATAATTTAAGAATTTCACTCACAAAACTTTAGGGAACCTACTGCAAATGCTCTAAGGAGGACAAAGTGGTAATTGTTTGAATCTCTCTAACTGTTTTCTTGTTCTTAATATATCTTTCATTGGTTTTCTGTCTTAAAGATCACATATCTAATGCAAGCTATGCTTTACCTTAAGGTCCTTACCTCATTAACTGGCATGGTATTAGTAGTTTCTATAAGTTCTCTAATAACATATTCTCATGATCAAGACAAACATAGAGAGAAGTTTGTACATCCCTAAGGGATTATCAATTCTTAACCTTTTGGGTGCTATGTTGATATTCTTTATGATATGGCTTAAATTTCCTTATGATCAAATATGAACAGATCCAAAGATTCAAAGAAAAGCAAGAATAATCCGCCGTATATAACGACCCGTAAGGACCAAGTCCATTCGAGACGAACTAACACTCAACCACGAGTTAGACAAATCGGATTATTAAATCGTCTATATCATGTAACCCTTCCTCTACTTCATCTACATTTTTCAATTAAAATTGTCGTCTCGTTTGGTCGATTAAAAAACGATTATTTTCAGTAACCAACACTTTTTTTAGAGTTGATATGAACCACTTCATGGGATAGTGGAGGACTGCAATAATTCTCTTTCGGGACCCATTAAAAGCAACATTCACGTAAAATACAACTTATTTTCAATCATACAAAATTACAAATAGCCAAATGTGAAATAAATGGTCTCCATTAAACTTATATCCTAGAAGAAAACAATTTTATAAGTATTTTATTAACTGTTTTTTTTTTTTGCCCCACCCCTAAGTGGTGTGGTGGTAGTGGTTTGGGTTTTCAACAGGGAGGTCAGGGGTTCGAACCCCACTAACAACAACTAACTTGGTATTGGTATTAAATGAAATTCATCTTAAAAAAACGGTTTTTTTTTTCCTTTTTGAAAAACATAAATCCGGTTTTCTAAGGTTGTCTGGAATTTACTGTAGTGACAATAGCAAGTCAAACAGGGTTGAACATTGGCTGTCGTTATGTGAACAACTAGAATGATATAAACAATGCAGCATTGAGAAGAAAGTAAGACATATGAGCTGTCCATAATATTAATTATATAACCCAACACCCTCTTCATCAATAAGAAAATTGAAAAAAATGAGCTCACCTTGTATCAAGGAAGTCTCGAGAGCCTGTTTCCCGCGTTGCTGCCCGAATCAGTTACTCGGGCTGCCCGAGAACCAGGGTTCTGAACAGTCCTTAAGTCCTTCCAGGTATGATTTCATTGCTGCAACAGCTTTTTCACTTCATCCAAATGCTCAATTCACTAACCATGAATGTCTACCAACACTAGAACAATCTTTTTCCAATATGAAACGGGCTTACCCGAACTACACAGAAACTGACCGGGCTGACCGAATTCGGGATCAGGAGTACTATCAGCTCACTCTATCGAGCCATGTTTGTCTCGACTACATTGGTCATGGGCTGTTTTCTTATTCACAGCAGTTGCATTCTAATGCACCTTTTTTCAATATCATATACAAATCAGTGAATTTGTATACACAGATTACCCACGGTGGTCAAGAACCAGAATTTGAAAGTAAGATCAAGGAGAGGATTTTTAGATTCATGAATATTTCATCAGATGATTATTCTTTGGTTTTCACAGCTAACCAATCATCTGCATTCCAAGTGTTGGCAGAAGCTTACCCTTTTCATTCACATCGAAATCTTTTGACTGTGTATGATCATGAGAATGAAGCCGTGGAAACTATGATTGAAAGCTGTAGAAAAAGATCCGGGTTGGTCGATTCAGCTGTGTTTACATGGCCCAACATGAGAATTCAGTCAAAAAGACTCAGGAAATCGCTGGAGAACAAGAACAAGAAAAAGAAAAGAAAAGGACTCTTCGTTTTCCCTCTTCAATCTAAGGTTACGGGATCAAGATACTCGTATCTTTGGATGGGTTTGGCTCAAGAAAACGGGTGGCATGTGTGTCTTGATGCAAATGCATTAGGAGCCAAAGATATGGAGACATTGGGTCTCTCTCTTTTCCAGCCCGATTTCCTGATCTGTTCGTTTTACAAGGTTTTCGGGGAAAACCCATCTGGATTTGGGTGTCTTTTTATTAAAAAATCAAGATCATCAGTGCTCAAAAACTCTAATACGAACACCGGATTGGTTAATATCGTTAAAGCTTCTAACCGGCCATTATTCCTCCAAGAATCAAGGAGTACTGACAGAGGGAAAACAGTCTTATCAACATCATCATCCGTATCGACTCAAGACACGCTTGAAATACAAGATATGAGAGAAACTAATGACAAAAAAGAGGAACTATCATTTCTTGAAGTCTGGAAACAGGACAAGTCACTAGACATTGCAGAAAAATCAAGAGAAACCGAAGCGAGCAGTAGTGGGATTAGCTCAGATATAGAGTTTAGGGGATTAGATAATGCAGATTCACTAGGTTTGGTACTGATTAGCAGCAGGGTAAGGTACTTAGTAAACTGGTTAGTGAATGCGTTTGGTAGTCTTAAACACCCACATACGGAAGACGGGGTTCCTTTGGTTAGAATTTATGGGCCAAGAGTGAGGGTGGACCGTGGCCCGGTAGTGGCGTTTAATGTGTTTGATTGGAAAGGTGAGAAAATTGAGCCAGCACTTGTACAGAAGTTGGCAGGTAGACACAATATTTCTCTAAGTTATGCAACTTTAAAACATGTTAGTTTTGTGGACAGGAGTATTGAAGAAAAAGAGAGATTAGTAGAGGTACAAAGCATCGAGAACAAAGGTCAAAATAGCGTATTGACCAAAACTAAAGAGAAGTTTGACCTAGAGATACCGGTGATCATGGCTACAATCGGATTTTTGACAAATTTTGAAGATGTTTACAGGGTGTGGGCATTTGTTTCACGATTCTTGGATGCAGATTTTGTGGAAAAAGAAAGGTGGAGATATATGGCTCTTAATCAGACAACCGTCGAGGTGTAGGTTTAAGGTAAAAGATTCCATTCATTTTTTTGGTTCTCCAGTGTTTTTAATTCAGCGGTTAATTTCAATAGATGTTACCATGAACAAATACCAAGAAAATGTGCCCCCTTCAAAAATGTAACAAGTTGATATGAACAGAAATCAAAAATTTCTCCTAGAAGTCAAAACACATTATTCAAATCAGAAAAAGAAATGCCAAGTCTTGTAGTTTTGATGAAAAGGATTAGAGATTTTGTTACCTGATGGCCTACATATTTCTATTTGTGCCTTTGTGGTATGTGTTACAAAATTCATGCAATAATGAAAATTTAGCACAAAAGGGGGTAAGGCAATCTACAAACAAACTAAAATAGATGGTAAAGGAGAGTAAATCAAAAATGTGAGTTACAAGGAAGACATAAATTTTATTTAAGCACAAAAGAGACAAAGAATGTTGGTTTAATTCTTTTGTATTGATATAGTTGTAAAGTTTGTTCTAGAGATGTAAAGTTAGATTAGTACAAGGACTGAAATTGTAAATAGTTAGTTAGTTCTAACTATTATAAGTATGAGGCTGTATTGTATGTTGAGATCATCACTTTCACTTTAATAAGAAATTACTTACAGATGAGCTTTGAATTCTAACATTTGGTATCAGAGCGCGTATAGGCTCTCGATCCATCCCTGTGTCCATCTTCTTCTTCTCCGTTTCGATTGAGATCTCGGAAGATCTCTTCATTGATCTAGGGCGATCGGCACTCATCTCTCGGAAGTAATCCAGACGAACTTCGGAAGAGTTCAATTGCTCTCGGAAGAATTCATTTCGACGGTAACAGATCAAGTTCTTGAGTCAATTCGATGGCAAATCAAGATAGACAACTGGTGCAGAGAGACTCAAGTGACTCAATTGCGTTCAAGATCCCGGTCTTGACTTCGACAACCTACACTTCTTGGGCAATCAAGATGGAGGCATTCATGGATGCCCAGGGAATCTGGGATGCTATTGAATCTCCCACCGAAGCTGCGGTGGATGTCAAGTTGGGAAAGAAGGCAAAGGCCTTTATATTCCAAGCCCTGCCTGAGGATGTTCTCATGCAGGTGGCCGCATTCAAATCGGCAAAAGACATCTGGGATGCCTTGAAGAAGCGGTATGTAGGCGAAGATAGAGTTAAACAAGCCAGAGTTCAAACTCTTGACCATGAGTTTGAACTGCTGCGCATGGGGGAGAATGAGTCGGTTGATGAATTCGCGGGAAAGATGGGTGAGCTGGTGTCTAGATATAGAGCTTTGGGGACGACTGTGCCATCCTCCAAACAAGTTAGTCGATTCTTGAAAGCTGCACCTGATAGATTCTTGCCAATAGTAGCTGCTATAGAGCAGTTTTCAGACTTAGATACAATGTCCTTTGAAGAACTAGTGGGGAGACTCAAAGCCTACGAAGAGAGGTTGAAGCCAGTGTCCCAAGGCAAGACTTCCTCCGGTCAGTTACTCTTGACTAAAAGTGAATGGGAAGATAGGTCAAGAAGTGATGCTCACCAAGATCCCAAAAGTAGAGGAAGAGGTAGAGGCAAGTTTGCTAAGAGCAGGGGAGGGAAGACAAACCAAGAAGGTGGTAACAAAGATAAGCACTCCAATAAGAGAGACAAGAAGTCACTGAGGTGTTTCAACTGTGACAAATTGGGCCATTTTGCAAATGAATGCAGGGCTCCATGGAAGACAGAACAGGAAGCTAATCTGACTCAAGCACATGAGGACCAAGAATCCACCCTGTTGATGGCAGAGGTAACAATGGATTTGGGCCTGCTAGAAGAACAGGGGGTGTTCCCTAGAACCCTGTCACAAGGAGAGGATTCTTGCTGTTGGTACCTAGATAATGGGGCCAGCAATCACATGACAGGAACTAGAAATCATTTCACTGAACTAGATGAAGCCATTAGTGGTAAAGTCAAGTTTGGTGATGGATCTGTAGTTGCAATAAAGGCAGAGGTTCTATATGCTTTCAATGTAAGAATGGGGAGCATAGAGTAGTAACCAATGTATACTACATACCAGCCCTGAAGAGCAACATTCTAAGCTTGGGTCAGTTGGATGAAACAGGATGTAAGATCCTGATGAAAGATGGACATCTGTGGATATATGAGAGAGGGGGAAAGACTCTCATGAGAGTGAAGAAGTCTCATAATAGACTGTACAAGATCAGCCTACAAGTGACCTCTCCAAAGTGTCTATTGGCAGCCATGAATGAGTCTGCTTGGATATGGCATGCAAGACTGGGCCATCTAAGTTTTGATTCAATTAACAAAATGTCCAAGCATAATATGGTTAGAGGTATGCCAAAGATAGAGCACAAGTCACAGCTGTGTGAAAGCTGTTTGGCTAGGAAGCATAGGAGTCAACCACACCCCAATGTAAGTAGTTACAGGGCTAATTCACCACTTGAATTAGTACATATTGATCTATGTGGTCCCTTGACCCCACCCACACCTGCTGGGAACAGGTATTTCATGCTCCTAGTAGATGATTACTCAAGATATATGTGGGTGTTCATGCTAAAGTCTAAAGATCAGGCTCCTGAAGTCTTTAGGGATTTCCAGTCTCAAATCCAGCTGGAAACCTCTCATAGACTAAAGGCCTTGAGAACTGATAGAGGTGGTGAGTTTACATCAAAAATCTTTGAGCAGCTTTGCAGCTTGAAGGGTGTAAAAAGGTTTCTAACAGCCCCTTACTCCCCACAGCAGAACGGTGTGGTGGAGAGAATAAATCAGACTGTCATGGGGATGACAAGATCCATGTTGAAAGCTATGAAAGTTCCATTGGAATTTTGGGCTGAGGCTGTAAGGCATTCAGTATTTCTGTTGAATAGGTGTCCTACCAAGGCATTGGAGGAAGTGACACCATATGAGAAGCTGTTTCAAAGGAAGCCTAAGGTGAAACACTTAAGGGTGTTTGGGTGCAAGGCTTATGTCAAAATCCCAAGTCATCAAGTGACAAAGCTTGATGATAGAAGCACTCCAATGGTGCATCTAGGGATTGAACCCAGAACAAAAGCCTATAGAATGTATAATCCTTGTACTGGCAAGATTGTGGTAAGCAAGGATGTGAAATTTGAAGAGGAGAGACCCTGGGATTGGGACATTAGTGAACAGGAGAAGTCATGCAATCATAGATATGCCAGATTTGGACTGTTTGTGAAATCATCTGATCATGAGCAGACCTCTTCAAGTGTGCAACCACCTGAATTTGGTGTTCAAGAACAGGATAGTAATCCTGTAAATACAACAGATCAAGAAGGAGGTTTAGATGGTTTAGGGGTGGTAGTGAGTGTGATCAGGTTGTTGATGGTGAACTACCTAGGGACAATTATGATGATACTCCACCGAAGGGGTTCACAAGCCTTGATGATGTGTTCAGCAGGACAGAGGTCCTTGAACAGATCCCCTTTGATCCTCCTGTCTTTAATGAATCTGAGTTATTGCTGATCAGGGAACCGACAAACTATGATCAGGCAAAGAACAAGATTGAATGGAAGAAAGCTATGCAAGAAGAGATAGAAAGCATAGAGAAAAATGGGACTTGGAAGCTTGTTAAGTGTCCAGAAGGTGTGAAGCCAATTGGGTTGAAATGGCTCTTCAAGTTAAAGAAAGATGCACAAGGGAAGGTGGTGAGACATAAAGCCAGGTTGGTGGTGAAGGGGTATGTGCAGAAGTATGGCATAGATTATGAGGAGGTATTTGCCCCGGTAGCTAGGCTTGAAACAGTAAGATTGATACTGTCTGTAGCTGCTGTTAATAAATGGGAAGTTCATCATTTGGATGTGAAAACAACCTTCTTGTATGGGGAGTTGAAGGAAGATGTGTATGTTTCACAGCCAGAGGGTTTTATCAATCCAGGCAAAGAGGAATTGGTTTACAAGCTCATTAAGGCTTTGTATGGCCTTATGCAAGCACCCAGAGCTTGGAATGAGAAGTTACACCTTACCCT
>BJCN01310347.1:2962-13721 GCA_018326445.1 Flaveria brownii
GTATCCAACCATTAGACAACAAGAACATCAATGAAACAAAACCGATCAAGAGTGTTTTTACTTTTTGTACGGGTCAAGAGAGGAGAGCGGTGTTCTTGTAGGGACCCGCACTCTCAACTTCTCCCGTAGTTGAATGAACAGTTCACATAATTAATAACTAACTAAAATATTATACATAAAGTAGCCTAATATAAAACTAAAAAAGTATATTAACCAACAACAATGTTGAATTAATCTTGATTGGGTCAAATCCAGTCACGGGTCGAACGGGTCAGCTAGTTTTAGTTAGTTTAAAGTTGACAAAGTCATGGGTTGATTGTGTAATTTGGTAACTTAAAAAACGTGAGATAGTACCAAGAAGATATCAGTTGTTCCCATGATTTAGTCCACGTTCATGAATGTAGTTTATATATATGTATGTTGAGTCTTGAATGAAAGAAGAAGAAAGAGTTGAGCACTATCTTTTGTATGTGTTTTTAGCGTGTGTTTCTTGGGCCTGAAACCAACAAACAATTTATTTGTTTTATTGTTGACCTTTCTTGAAATACAAGTGTTAGGAATTTTCGTTTCATGTTGTTCTTTAAATTAAACAGCAAATACTTCAAACCTGTATCAATCTCTCTTAATTATTTTGATGACTTTTTTTTGTTCTTTAATATCAAAGCCAATTTCTTAGATGGCAATGCATTAAATAACGTATTATTAGAGTGCAGCTGATGTGCAAGTGACCAATCAGTTTCTTTCAATGAAATTGAGCTTACTTTTTTTTCCTTGATGATGATTATAGATCGTTGGAGCTGATATGACGTTTTATCTGATAAGGTATAGCTGTGACTAGAGGTGAGCAAATCGTTTTTTTTTTTTTCAAACCGAACCGGTTTATAAACCGGACCGGTTTTTTAACTAGGTGGGTAAACCGGTTTGGACAAAACCGGTTCGGTTTATAAACTGGTTTCGGGCCCAAAGCACCCAACCCTATTCCAACCGGTTCGGACCGGTTTCCAATCCGGTTCGGGTCCAAACAGGTTCGGTTAAATTTTTTTTAGTTTTTAAATGAAATACATAAAAAAACATACAAATATTTGTATTTTTTAAAATTCTAAATAAAATACTTAAAAACCATAAATGAAATACATAAAAAATACGTTTAATTGTGCTAAATTACTTAAACTTTTTTTCCAAACATCTAAATGAAATACATAAAAATACATAAAAAGAATTACAAAACAACTAAGATTTTATGCCGCTTGAGTCTTGAGGATTGAGATGTTTTTATGCTTCACCCCCCGAACCCGAGCTATTACGAAGATAATCATCATATGCCGTTTTATCATCGGTCATTCCGGGTGTCAAGCCACCATCTACTTCGCCTTCATATATTTAGGCATCATATTCCAATTCTCCTTGAAGAGCATTTGTCTTGTATTCTTTCAGCTACATCCAAATAATTCTTCAAAACAAATAGACATTTCAACTACTTTGTGAGTGAGTCGGGTTCTTCGTATTGATGTAATCATGCCACTAACAGAAAAAGCAAATTTTAAAGCTACTGTGAAAACTTGAACGGTTAGTAAACCTCGAGTCATGGTGGATAGGATGAGAAATGGATCTTCCTTACCTTTCCACTAAGCCAACAAATCAAAATTTTTAAAATCTTGTGGAGTCATGGTGGATAAAAAATTCGTTCCACCATACCTCCCGAGTTCACTACTCGGAGCGTTACCACGTTAACGTTTATTATATTTATCTCTTAAAGTATTATACAAATCAAACATTTGATCACTTGAACCTTCGTCATGTACCGCATGCCTCATAGACTCATGTATGTTTGATGTTTTACTATATTTTGCTAAATAAACATCAAACATTTTGCCTAAATGTGCGTTAAAATTAACTTTTACACTTTGACCGTAATATGGGATTTCTTCTTCTAAATCCAAATTAAAAGCAATTTTATCAAATAAAGTTTCAACCCCCAATATATTTAAGCAAGGGTTTAAGGCAACGGCACAGGTAATAATCGGATGTATTTCTTTAAAATATTTTTTAAGTTTTCCTTTCATTGATGGTATCATATATCCGAATAAGGTCTATCCATAAACGACAAATTATTTAATTTTGAAGTCATTAAGTAAATTTGGTGAAGTACTAATGAACTCGTTGGATAATGAACTTCAAAAAAACAATTAGTTATGGTTTTAAAAAACATTAAGCATTTTGCTTAAATCTTCAATAATAGGCCAACCCGATGGATGGCAAGTCTAAGCCTTCCCATGACTCACCAAAGTATTATGAAAGGCTATTAAACTTTCTTTTTGCTTAATAGTCTTTTCAAACATGTTACAAGTCGAATTCGATCTCGTAGGTACGTCACAATTCGAACCTAAACATTTGGAATTTTTACGTCTTTACAAAACTTGTGATACCTACAATATCCTTAGTTATTGCTAAAAATATCATGTAACATTATTTTAAAACCATCTTTTGTTTTTTCAATAGTTTTTAAACCGTCTTGAACGGCTAAGTTTATAATGTGCGTAACACATCGACTATGAAAACACACCATCACAAATTAGTTTATATTTTAATTTTAGATGTTCTATCGCAAGCGTATTATTTGACGTGTTATCAAAAAATATTGACACGATTTTGTTTTCCAGTTTATATTTTAATTTTAGATGTTCTATCGCTAACGTATTATTTTAGATGTTCTATCGCAAACGTATTATTCCAACCTAATAGTTGAATGAACAGTTAACATAATTAATAACTAATTAGAATATTATACATAAAGTAGCCTAGTATTAAATTAAAAAGGTTTATTAACCAACAACAATTTATTTGTTCTGCTGTTGACCTTTTTTGAAATACAAACTTCTGTTGTAGTATTAGGAATTTTCGTTTCATGTTGTTCTCTAAATTCAACAGCAAATACTTCAAACTGGTATAATTCTCTTTTATCACATCCTTAAGTACTTTTGATGACTATTTTTTGTTCTTTAGTAGCAAAGCCAAGTTCTTAGATGGCAATGCATTAAATAACGTATTTTTAGAGTGGAGCTGATGTGCAAGTGACCAATCAGTTTCTTTCAATGAAATTCAGCTTTTTTTTTGTTGACTTATTATGATGGTTATGAATCGTTAATTGCTAACTGATATGAAGTTATAACTGATAAGGTATAGTAGCTGTGACAAATGATATATGTGCCTAATAAATAAAATTTCAGATCGATTTTTTTGTGTGATACATTGCAGCCGACGTAAAATGCATTAAACCCTTTTTCATATACTTGTATTTTATAAAATTTGAACCATCGATCTTTACAATAGACGGAAGACACCTTACCGTCATTATGTTTCTTTGAGACACAAAAAATGTTTATCTACATGAATCCAAGCATGTGGTTTGATTACTCCATAGTTTCTTACTAGCGTTTTAGAGTTCTATGAAAAACCAACTTTCACTATATATAGTTCGGTTTAATGATGAAATTAACCCAGACACGCTTTTTACAACACAAGTACAATAAACATGCCGTATCATTTCACATCAACATACAGGCCATATGTGCCATACCAGAATGGTTATGTTAAATACTCTTCAATACATAATGTACGTGTTATTGTACCAGGATGGTGGTTCCAGGTGCTACAAAAAATATTTGCCTACAAAATATATAATATTTGATATCCAGAAGAAGAATTTAAATGTGAATTCATAAGTGAATTTGGTTTTCTTGTTTTCTCCATCAACAGTTACACTCACATATAATGGCCTCCTCTACTCAGCATTTAGACTTGTGCATGCATCATGCTTATTTAGTTGTTGCCCTAGGTACATGTAAAAGCTAAAGGTATTATTACATCATAAGTTATAACTACAACTTTTAAGGCATGATGGATAATTTTGGGATGTGTATGACATTGTGTTTTGTAAATAACTAGTAGAATTCCCCACGCTTTGTAGCGGGAATTCGATCAACATCAGTTCGGTTTATTGCGGTATATGTACAGTTACAACACTCTAGGAATAGATAGAGAAAACCACAAAAATAAAATTTGTGATATACCAAAAGGATATTGATAAATGTTATACATTGATAAAAAAAACTCATAAAAACTCAGTAATGACTCAATATTACCGATACTAGTAACGATGTTGTTCGGTTGGAAATAGTTCAAATTTGTCAGGGCAATGTACGTTCCGGCAACAACTATCTATAGCCTACGATACAAATTTTTTTATTTAATTGCAACTCCATTTTCAAGATTGTTGCCTGGAATTGGTTTCGCCTCCCAATTTTGGTTTGGATCGTTATAGCAACCGAAGGAGAGAAAAAAAGAAATGCTAATTTGGTTCCGATAATACCATTGTTCGGTTAGACTAGGTTTAGTTCGTAACAGTACTAGGATGACGCTGTCACATTTTAAATCGATAGATTTGTATACTTCTTCAAAGCTAGATGTTTTACACCCTTTTCATCTACCTCAACATGTGTAAAAAAATCACTGACAATAGGTTGCAATGAAACACAAAGTTAAAAAGAGTGCTTTGGATAAGGTGTTGATGCACTAAGTTGTAGTAGTATCAAACCTACACAATATAAAGCCTTATTCTTGGCTAAATTCTAACCGAGTAAACGTGAGAGATCACAATGTGAAGCCTTTTTCTAATTGTGCACATCTCAACCTAAAATCACTACTGAAATCAAACCCTAAACGAGTAAACCCAAAGAATCGAGAGCTCTTTGGTCGATTGATTTCTCCGAATAATCCATCGTATTAGCAACCAAACAAATTTGATTGTGATTGATAGCTTACAATAGAAGCCAATTTTAGGATGGCTTAACTGGATCAAACGCTATATACACAAGAAATTTTGATGATGATAATGATAACACATGCTATAACCAGTTGTATAGTATGCTTTTAAAGTTGCAAGAATTGACTGTCATCTACTTAGAGTCACCAAATTGTAACATTAGCCTATGCATAAGATGTACCATAACTTAACAATGGTAAATCACTGGTAGTCTCATTGTAAAATATAATAGTATATAATTGGGGGCTAATTTTTTTTTTCTAAATCCTAAACAGTAGTATCTAGTAAATTTTGATTATTTTAGTTTTAAATACAAAACAAACAAACAAACCCAGTATATCCCACTCAAGAGCAGGGTCTGGAGAGGATAGGTGTAAGCGATTCTTTCCTCTATCTTGTTAGAACAGTGTTTTGTCAATTAGTTTCACAAATATCCATTATTCAATAACGAGATGCATGGATTTGCACCCGCATGTTCATTTCAGTTTAACAAGCGACAATACAAATGTGACCAATATCTTGCAGATGTACGTAACTTTGACCAATATCTCAAAGTTTCTTATTTACTATCTCTTTGTTCTGAAATACGAACACGGCACCACGAAGTAGTTTTGAGGCACCACGTGGAAGAGCATAAACAAAACAACGCAACAAAAGGTTTTAACAGTGGATGATAAAATTAACAACCAAGATATCGACAACTACTATTCATTCCTCTTCCTTTTTAGTTATAGAGTAACGACCATCTTCAAAAGTCAATGATGGTATATATTCCTCGTATCTATACTAATAAATCAAAATCTTTATAACTCACGTGTCATTTCTTTAAGATGTCCACTAGGATGTGGACACATATCCTCATTATAATAAAAGTTATAAATTATTATATAAATATAGTTTCCTTAATCAATTTGCTTAATAAATTTCAATTTACTATTATATAAATTAATGTAATAATTTTTCAAAAATATAAAAAATATTTCATAAAAAATATTTTAATTACAATTAATTTTGTTTCTAGCTAGTCGTTATTAAAATTAAAATATTTTAAACATCGTATTTGTAAACAAACATTTATAAAATTTTAATATTTACAAAGTCAAACACAATTATAATGAGTGATTATTCATAATAAAACAACATCTCTGTTTCAATGTACATCATGATTCCATCTTCTCAAATCTAAGTATGTTTAATTGCTCACAATCTCATATTTATAATTTCATGTTTTCAAGTATGATTTTTTATTATTTCAACCCGTGTAACTGGCATGTGATTTGATATATATATATATTAACAATGGATTTTACACAATTAAGCTTTTAAAATTATAGAAACTTTCATCTTATGACTAACTACACACACAATAGGCAAGTGTATCCATCGAATAGTAGTATAGCTTTTGGTAAGAACCAAGTATCGTCCGTGGACACGAGAGCTCCTGATACCGAGTCTTTGTTATTATCTAGCCGATGCAAGATGATTATGAATAATATGATTAACTAATTTAGCTAATAATTAAACTAATAGAAGAAAGTGGACGAAGATAAAGATAAATAATCAGAGGAATATATCACTTAGACTTCAAATCCACTTAGCAAAACAATGACAACATACATGAACCTATGGTAAGATCATATCTACACATAAAACATGGATGTAAACTAGACTCTAGTCAAGGTTATCTAATTATATAACTCAATGGAAAGCTAGAACAATAAACACATAATAGCCACCTAAAATTATGCCATGAATACCCAATGATATAATTAAGCCAAAGTTAAATATGGTTAGGACTCCCATCAAGGATACCAAACCCATAAATATTTGGAAAGTTAACACGATGAACACATTGCAACTATCTCAATTCGCGTAATGTAACAATAGCTATATAAATCCTTCAATTTATGAATTTCATAACACGAATACATGAATTATAAAATTTGCACCTTATCTATGGTTACACATACACAAGGTAAGGAAATATTCATAATAAACATAATGGTTTCAAAATCATATATATAAGGTTTACACTTGTTCAACTTTACTAAATAATTAACCCTCATTTACCATTCCTAGTTAAATGCCATAAACCACACAGTATGCAATTCATGAATAGATGTTCTAAAACATAATTTTTTTAATAATATGTGATTATAACACCTACAAGATTCATCATTTCATCAAGTTCAACAAGTATACGCAATCATTAAAGAACATTCATAACCTTGTAATAAACATTAACCTAATCATCACCAAAAGTTACATCTAAAATATCAAACTATGCTAAGCTTCATCTATCGAAGTGATAAAAAGTGTTTTGCCCATGAGGCTTACAAAAACCACAACCACACTATGGAAGAAAACATGATAGAACAAGAGATTTTCAAACCAAAGATGAGTAGAGGTGGGTTGTGTGAAGTTGAATCTTTTTTTAAAATGCTTGATCTTCAATCTAGCTTGAACTCTTGAAACACTTCTTCCAAAATCACCTCAAGAATGAAGAAAAGCTAAATTTTTTACTTCAAAATTCGTCTCTCCCAAAATGAAGAAGAAAACGGGTTTAAAAAGGGGCCCTGATGCGTGTTATGATCATGATAGACTATGATTATAACAGCCTCTAAACTTCTAAAATCTTAGTGAATTTCTTGTACTTTTATTTTGAAATAATCAAGCAACCATCCAAAACTACAAAATCTAAATTAATCACACTTAACTGTAGATAAAAATAAATTTGTAACAAAAAACACTTAAAATAGGAAAAGATATACATTATTAAGATGTATATTTATTCAAATATCAGTGGCACACGGGTAAATAACCTAGTCTACTCTAATAAAACAAAATGTCTATGTGACACATGACACATTCTACCCTTCCTCCTAGGTATTGTACATGTGTTATAACCAGAATAAAAGTTAATCATATAGTAATGCATATATACTTTCCAAATTATGAAATAATTTTTTTGATAATTTAAAAATATGTTTCTTTTTATCTTAAGTATTCATTTTTTTAAACAAAGTTTTATGAAATATGAGTTTTTAATTCAAAGGAATTTTTAAAAATTAACATTGTTTAAAAAAGTATTTTTTACTATTTTTGGAGTGTTTAAAGAAACAATCTTTCTAAAGGAAAAGTTTTTTATAGATGAAAGTTTAAAAAATATTATTATTATTTTATTACCTAAATTAACTAGTATAGTTAATTTCAATAATATTTTATTTCAAAAAATTATTTTTTAGTTTTTAAATATTAATAAATAACTAATATTTTATTCAACACGTATATTACACGGGTTTCTAAACTAGTAATAATAAGATCACCATTAAACCATGCTTAGCATCTTAATATACAAGAAATAACCAATACATTAGAGTTTACATGGTTTAGTTTTCTAAGAAAATATTAATCTTTTATAATGACAAAGCTATTTGAGTTAAAGTGGTGAAGTCTCAAAAGAAGCAACACACCTAAACACTTTAATTAATATCAAAAGATCACAAATTACATTGACCCCTAATGTCTATTATACTAAATAAATATTAATCCTAACCAAACGAAAACTCAATAAAAATCCTATTTAATAAAACTGATACACATGACAAATCAAATAAAACTCTATAATTATCTATCCTAACAACTTGAGATTCTAAACTAAAATTAATCTTCTTTTATTAAAATTAATCTATTTATTGAATTGAAAGCTGTTATTTCCTTATGCAAATATACCCTCTATTATGAAAACAACATAAATATTTGCTAGTATATTTTCTATTAAAAAATAAGCAATCATTCCATCAACAATGAAGTGAATCAAAGAATAATCTCATATTTTTGTTGTTAGTCACTAATGAGTTCAAAAATAAACAAAAACATTTTTTAAAGAATCCGTAGGCGATTATTACCAATTTGTTGTCTCGATCTCGATAGACTCATTTTCTTCCATCCTTAGTTGATCAAATTCTCATTTCAACGTTTACAAAGTGCTCGAACTTCGATTCCCATAAACAACTTTAAAAGCTTTTAATTCCTCTTGCTTGCCTTGCGTCTCTATCGATCACCATACATTTTATATACTTCTTTTGTTCGCACCACACAGGTCTGATTGTCTGATTACTACCACACAGATCTTTCTCCTGGACCAGTAGGTGTGGGCGGAGTTTGCGGGGCTTTGTCAAGGAAGGTGACCAGAGGGGATGAGGAGCTTGGTTGAGAGTGGTGAGTGGAAGAGAGGGGAAAAACCGTTTCATTGAATCGGGCATTGCGAGTGACATAAACCCGAGAGGTGGTTGGGTCAAGACATCGAAAACCTTTATACTTGGGGCTGTAGCCGAGAAAGATACATGGAACACTACGAGGGGCTAATTTATGGGGGGAGTAGTCACGAAGATAGGGGTAGACACGACACCCAAAAGTGCGAAACGAGTTATAGTCCGGAGTGGTGGAATGTAGGATTTCAAAGGGTGACTTTTCATTAAGAAGTTTGGTTGGTAGCCTGTTGATGATGTAGACAGCAGTGGAAACAGCATCAACCCAGAACGTGGCCGGAAGATTAGCCGAAAAGAGCATGGAAAGGGCCATTTCGATGATATGTCGATGTTTGCGTTCCGCCCTACCATTCTGTTGTGGTGTATACGGGCACGAAACGCGGTAAAACGTGCCATTTTGAGCAAAAAACTGTTGCACCCGTTTATTGGTAAACTCAGTTCCACCATCACTTTGAAAGGTTTTGATCTTGCAATTAAATTGAGTTTGCACAAAGGTGGTGAATACAACAAGAGCATCAAAGAAATCGCTTTTATTTTTTAACGGGTATAACCATGAGAACCGTGAGTGATCATCAATAAATATTGCATAATAATGGTAGCCATTAGTGGACAGAACGGGAGATGGTCCCCATAAGTCACAATGAACAAGATCAAGTGTGTGCAGGGCACGTTTATGATTATCTAAAAAAGGTAACTTGTGAGATTTAGCCATTTGACATGAAGAACATAAACCCGGTTCAGGCAACACAGAAGTTAAAGATAATAAACCATGTTTACGAAGTAAAACAATTGTATCAAAAGCAACATGACCCAGGCGAGAGTGCCAAGTTTCATATGAGGCCCGGGGTGGAGTAGTAGCAAGAAAAGCTTTATTGTCTTCCGGGTGTAGAACATAAAGGCCATCCTCACATTTTCCTCGGGCCAGCACCTTCTTGGTTTGACGGTCCTGAAAAACAAAGGAACGATCAGAGAATATAACATCAATGTTCGTGTCATGCGTGAGTTTGCTCACGGACAGAAGGTTTTTGGTTAGGTGTGGAACAACAAGGACATCATGTAACAAAACAGATTTAGAGAGAGGAGAAGACCCGTAATGGTGATAGGTAAGGTTGTACCATTTCCGAAGGTTACCGAAGGATTCCCGGAGGAGGCCGTGGGGTTGGAGACCGATTCAGTAGAGGAGGCCATGTGATCAGTGGCACCGGAGTCAACATACCAATCAGGACTGTTTGAGGAGACATGACACTGAGCGTGAAAGGCTTGTGCCAAGGGCGCATCAACCGGGGCAGTCTTGGATGCAAATGAGGCAAGACTGGGGCAAGAGTTTGCATAGTGGCCAGCATTGCGGTAGAGTTGACAATGGGGTTGGCGGCGACCCTGACCTCTTCCACCAACGGTGCCCGAACCACGTCCAGAACGGTTGGAGCGACCACGAGAGGAGGTCATCCATGGACTAGATTGCGCAGAGAAGGCAACAGTGGGTGTCGATTGACCATGGAGAGCTCGGATGAAGAGTTCATGGCTCTCGGCTCGAGCAAGAAGATCACTAAACAGTGGTTGAGGGCGAGAGGCGCGAATGGAGGTGGAGAAGGTCTCGAACGCCGGGCCAAGGCCGTAGAGGAACCAGTGAACTTGATCGATGTCAGAGACGGGGTGTCCAATAGCC
>BJCN01310356.1:343-11954 GCA_018326445.1 Flaveria brownii
AACAATATCCTGAAGACCGTCCAAAAATGTCTACAGTTTACGCCATGCTAAGTTACGAGAACATGGAGTTACCCGAACCTATGGAGCCCGGTTTTTGCAGGGAAAGCTACA
The DNA here is from genome assembly GCA_018326445.1 of Flaveria brownii. Classification (NCBI taxonomy): domain Eukaryota; kingdom Viridiplantae; phylum Streptophyta; class Magnoliopsida; order Asterales; family Asteraceae; genus Flaveria; species Flaveria brownii. The sequence goes on from BJCN01310356.1 coordinate 455, forward strand.
GAAAGAAGTTTGAATCATCAGCTAGTGATTCAAGTACAGTTAATGAAGTTACAATGACGACCTTGGCCGGGCGATAAAGTTGTCATGTATGTGTATGTGTGTATGCATGTTGGCGTGTGTTCTATTAATTGTACCATAGTTGATTTCTAGGTTTAATTTACATTTGATTCATCCAGTACGAAATTGTTTTTAAGTTAGGTTAATTGATTGTTTTTTGAACGGCCCTTAATATGTATATGTATAAGTTAATAAATTCATGGATTAAGTTTAAGGAAAATTTTTATTTGACTCGCTCAAAACATGGTTGTGTTGGATCCGAGTCCATCACTATTTACTTTTTGTTTTTCTTTCTTCCATAAATTATAATTTGAAATATATTATTCATTAACTTTGTTTACAAACATGGGTGGACCTAGCCTTATGGGTTGAGGTCACCCCGCACTGTATGGATTGAACCAAAAGTATCCGAAAATCAAATCAAGATAATAAATATCAATTTGGGCGAGAACTTGCAGTTGCCACGTGAGAAGTTCATCTCGCGCGAGAACTATGAAGTCATGCGAGAACTATTCGAGAGCTTCAAGTTAAGCGTAAATAGTTGTTTGCTGATTTAATTAAGTAGAGCTTTTGCCATTTCCTGTGTAAGGATCGTTACGACAAAGATCGATATCGTGTTATGAATGTGGAATATAAACGATCACGGAGTAAGAAGAAGTAGAATTAATCACACAAAACACAAATGAAAATAAATTTCACTTGTATTGCTCTCTGAATTGAAATGTTTACAATGACTATAGAATTAAGGAAATGATCAAAAGCTTTATCTAACTAATTGCAAAGAATAAGTTCTATTCTTAATAAAATGAAGTTCTCACGCAAAAACACTAATTCTCGCGCGACTAGATGTTGTTGCGTGAGAAGCAGTTTTCACGCGGTAACTTTCGTTCTCGTGGTGCTGAAATGTCCGATTCAAATGAGAGACACTTGGTTACAAGGAGAAAAAGATGATAGTGAGACTGACAGTGATCAAGTTGGGAACATCCCGTATATATTGCAAGAACGTCCCAGAGTGCGAGAAACTCCTGCCAAACTCACTGTTGAGGAACGTGATGCTGATTATGTTCCTGATGATGTTCCTCTAATTACCCAAGAAAGGAGGAATAGAATGACTAGAGTAGCTGGTGATAGTCCACATGGTAGGGGTAGAGGACGTGGAGTGTTGAGGAAACGTCGGACCCCGATGACTACAGTGACAACAGAAGATGTTCCAGTATAAGATATACCAGCCACAGCTAGTGGGGCCATTACACCTGTGATTGTTGTTAGATCTGATGAAGCTGGTGAAACTAAAACTACACTTAGAAGATTTTGAGTACAATTAAACAAAGGCTTCCGAATACAAAGACGCACTTCCGAAGCAAAGTTTAAGATCTTCTGAAGCTTAAAGATAAAGAACTTTCAAAGGAAGAACTCCGAGACTAAGTAGTTCTCCTTCCGAAGTACAACACTTGGAAGATTCAAGACAATGTCTTCTGAAGGAAAGAAGTCATGAAGACTTGCTGAAGTCTCAGAAGAAGTTATCTCTTTCGAAGTACAAATGGTTTCGGAAGACTTTATTCTTCCGAAGCCATTTTACCTTTGGAATATATAACTATGGACCAGTGGACATAAGTACGGTCTAACTGATAAGTCTGAGATACTGCATGACGTTTTACCACACCCATGTAGTTGACCATACTTTATTCTATTGTTTACCTTTTATCAGTTACTACAGTTACCAACTTTAGTAGGTAACAAAAGGTAGGTCATGGACCTGCCATGACTACCTAATCTAGGATAGTATTTTATCTTAGATACCTTACTTCTAGTAATGTAGTATTGGTTTAAATATAAGTTTCAGCCGGTTTTCTAAGTATAACCAGCTGTAGATAGTAGTATATATAGTTTCTCAATATAACTCATTATGCATGCTTTGTAAGAGTCTTGTAAACACTGAGTTGAGAAATAATATATACAAGTATCTTGAAAAACCATTTTTTGTGTTCATTAACTTAGTATATTATCATGAACTTAGTTTGAGATTTTACATCTTCACATGAGTGCAACTTAGTGAGTTTGAGAGAAAATATTATGTTGAGTGACCAATACCGATATTGTAATTGGTATCAGAGCATCCAGGATCTTGATTATCAGATCTAACTATCCCAGATCACCCTTATTTCCTCATACTCACTCAATCAACTCAAATGACCCTCAACCAAAAATATTCTAAGACTAGGATGGGAACCATGACTAAGGCTCCTTAAATCACCCCAGATAATTTTAGATGCTGGTGTCAACGTATTAAAGGATTCATCAAGTATCAAGATAGCCGGATGTGGAGATCTGTCACTCATGGCCCTTACAAGACAAAAGTGGCATCATCAACTGATGATGATACTATGATTGAAATAAAATTGAAGACTACTCCAGATGAAGACTTCAAGAAGATGGACAACGATAGCAAAGAATGTATTGCTCACTGCCATACCAAATTCCATAATGGTAGGCTTTGAGCATTGCACTATAGCCAAAGAACTCTTTGATGCTTTGACACTGATGTACTCTGGTTCCTCAACCAAAGAATCCAAGAAAGATGTACTGATACAGAAGTTTGAAAACTTCACTTACATTGTTGGTGCGACCTTGAGCCAATAATACTTGCGATACATGGACATAAGTGTATCTCTTCAGTCTATGGGAGTGACTCTTGAGAAGAGAGACATAGAAATAAAACTCATGAGTGCACTTCTTCATGAATGGACTTTCTATTATGTCTATATCAATAGAACTAAGAACTTGAATACATGGATACCATATGGAGATGGAGACTCAGAAGAGCCATCAAATAAATAGAAGCACAAACCCCTCTGTCAGCAATGCTGTACATATTGCTCAAGGTTCAAGAACTCCCCAGCCCCAGATGTACCTGAAAAACAATCAACAACCATCTCACTCCTATGGTCCCTACATCACATTTCCTTAGACAACCAGGTGTCAATAATCTCAATAAAGTCCTTTTCAAGATAGTTGTTATTTTGATTCAGGAAATGAACACTCTAGTGATTTTTAGTTCTGCTTTGATGATCTAGAGTGTGCCAGTCCAGATGATGTTGAGTAGATGGACATTTTCCGACAGATGGATCTTTTAATCTTCAGAATAAAGAAGTTCTTTAAAAGATCTGGAAGGCAATTTCTCCAAAACCCAACTAACAGTAAGTTTGGGTTTGATAAGTCAAAGGCCAAATGTTACAACTGTAACTCACTTGGTTATTTTGTAAGAGAATGCAAAGCTCCTAGATCCAATCCTGGAGCTGCTCAAGTCTCTCAACATCTTGCTACCCTAAAGGCCGCAACCAAGCAAACTGAGTAGCAAACTGCAGCTATTGCTTAGAAAGTTGATTAGAGATTTATGGTGCAAGATGTAACCCCTACTCAAGCTCTCATGGCTAGAACTGATGATGTTAATGTAAATGAACATCTCTATATTCCTGCTTGTAGAGCTAAAGTTAAAATGTATCATGACTACAACATGGAATCAAGTCTGATATTGAGTCTTTAAATATACTAAAATCTAATTTTAAGAGACCAGAATCTGACTATAAAGTAAAAATTGATGAGTTACAGAAAACTGTTTCCTCTTTAAAGTATGAACACTCAAACTACAGAACTCAAATAAAAGATTTGGTTTCTAAGTTGACTGAGCCTCAAGCCCAGCTAGTAATAGCTGAGGCTAAAGCAAAGGAGTATACTATTCAAGAGCATAACTTTGACACTATTCTTGCATCATCCTCCCAATCAAAGGTGTACTGTCAAAATAAAAGTGGTTTGGGATCTAATGAAACTGCTACATGAAATTATTATGTGTCTATAAGACAACCAAGGTGTGGAACTAATGAGTAAGAGGTTCTAACTATTGATCCACTCCACTTTGAGAAAAAGAATGATGTAATAATGGTAACCACCACAGTGAAGGATAAGGTATAGCTAACCTAATCCACACAGTTGAGGATGAACCTCTGACCATGAAAGACAGAAAGAACAAGATCAGAGCAGCTAAGAAAACTGTTTAGAAGGTGGATGAGTCCAAGATGAAAATAGACCCTAGACAAAAGGGTGTGTTCATTTCAGGTAGATTCCAAGTCGCTGGAAATTCTAATTCAGGAAAGGATGTAGTACCAGTACTCCTAACCAGCTGAAGAATCAGAAGTTAAAGTGCAAGGCTATTAAAGAAGACAAGAAATGCAAGAAACAACAGCCCCATGCCCCACTAAAGTTAACATTGAATGCATAATATGTGGCTTGCATAATCACATGGCAAAAGATTGTTACTACAATCCTACAAGCACACATTATGCAAATAATTTAAAGAAAGAAGGAGTCAAGGAAGGTTTCACATTTGGTCCTTATCATATCGTGAAAATGTTTAAGAAAGGAAAGCTTGTTTTCGAAGCCAAGTTGCTGCCGAAAGAAACTCATTCTTCCGAAAGGAAAATAGCTTCGGAAGACAAGCCCAAAACCTAACAAAGGAATAAAATGAATCCTTTGAAATCTTTCGAGAAGAAGAATGCTTCAGAACAAAAGGTGGTGATTACTTCTTCTAAGAATAGAGAAGCCTCGAAAGTAAGTCATGCTGCTCAAAGCTCTTCAGGCTCATCTACATTGATCAACCATAGGATGGAATGGATGATCAGACAAGATGGTGTAGCCCAAACCTCTTCTTACCAAACCATAGTTGAAACCCCATGCATACCTTTTACTTCAATTATGTCATCAATATTGGAAGAACCCAAAACCAATATGGCATGGGCTTCAAGTAATAACTAATCACTTAACCTTATGTGTAGGGATATCGATACGAAAAGAATGGAAATATTTGGATTGTAGATAGTGGATGCTCTAGGCACATGATAGGGAACTAATCCCTTCAAATCCCAACTAGCTGCTCACATAAGAAAACACTTGGACAACTTTTATCTTACTGAACTAACCAAAAGGCAAGAACCGAAGAGGAGTTAAAAGTTGAAGAAGGAAGTGAATTTTTGGTAGCATCAACCTAAGGGAATTTGTTGGATCTAATGAGGCTGGGGCAACCAAAACTACACTTAGTAGATTTTGAGTACAATTGAGCAAAGGATACCGAAGTCAAAGATGCACTTCCGAAACAAAGTCAAAGATCTTCCGAAGTTTAAAGTTAAAGAACTTCCGAAGGAAAAACTAAGTCTTCCGAGACTAAGTAGTTATCATTCCGAAGTACAACACTTGGATGATTCAAGACAATATCTTCCGAAGGAAAGAAGTCATGAAGACTTGCTAAAGCCTTGGAAGAAGTTATCTCTTCCGAAGTATAAATGGTTTCGGAAGACTATTCTTCCTAAGCCATTTTACCTTCGGACGATATAACTATGGACCAGTGGACATAAGTATGGTCTGATTGACAAGTCTGAGATACTGCATGGCGTTTTCCCACGCCTATGTAGTTGACCATACTTTATTCCACTGTTTACCATTTATCAGTAAGTATAGTTACCAACTTTAGTAGGCAACAAAAGGTAAGTCATGGACCTATCATGACTACTGAATCTAAGATAGTATTTTATCTTATATACCTTACTTCTAAAAATGTAGTATTTGTTTAGATGTAAGTTCCAGCTGGTTTTCTAAGTATAACTGGTTGTAGATAGTAGTATATATAGTTTCTCAATGTTACTTATTATGCTTGCTTTGTAAGAGACTTGTAAACACTGAGTTGAGAAATAATATATACAAGTATCTTGAAAAACCATTTCTTGTGCTCATTAACTTAGTATATTATCATCAACTTAGTTTTAGATTTTGCATCATCACACGAGTGAAACCTAGTGAGTTTGAGAGAAAATATCATGTTGAGTTACCAACACCAATCCTTCAATTGGTATCAGAGCATCCAAGCTCTTGATTTTGAGATCTGACCATCCTAAATCACCCTTATTTCCTCATACTCACTCATTCAACTCAAAAGGCCCTCAACCAAAACTATTCTACGACTGGGATGGGCACCATGACAAAGACTCCTATTATCACCCCTAATAATTTTAGACGCTGGTGTTAACGTATTAAAGGATTCATCAAGTATCAAGGTAGCCGGATGTGGAGATCTGTCACTCATGACCCTTACAAGACAAAAGTGGCATCATCAACTAGTGGTGGTACTATGATTGAAAAGGAAATTGATGACTACTCAGATGAATACTTTAAGAAGATGGACATCGATAGCAAAGCAATGACTGTATTGCTTACTGCCATACCAAATTCCATAATGGTAGGCTTTGAGCATTGCACTACAGCCAAAGAACTCTTTGATGCTTTGACATTGATTTACTCTAGTTCCTTAGAATCCAAAGAGTCCAAGAAAGATGTACACTAACAGATGTTTGAAAACCTCACTTACATTGTTGGTGAGACCTTGAGCTAATAGTACTTCAGATACATTGACTTAATTACATCTCTTCAGCCTATGGGAGTGACTCTTGAGAAAAGAGACATAGTAAGAAAATTCTTGTGTGTGTTTCCTCATGAATGGTCTTTCTATTGTGTCTCTATCAAGTGAACTAAGAACTTGAATACACTCACCATGACTGATATATATGGGATCCTTGATGGATACCATATGAAGATGAAGACTCAAAAGGGCCATCATATGAATAGAAGCTCAAACCCCTCTGTCATAAATGTTGTATATGTTGTTGAAGGTTCAAGAACTCCCTAGCCCCAGATGCACCCGAATAACAATCAACAGCCATCTCACTCCTCTTGTCCCTATATCACATTTTCTAAGACACTAAGGTGTTAACAAGCTTAACAAAGTCCTTCAGGATAGTTGTGCCTTTTTTTCGAGAAATAAACACTCTAGTGATTTTCAGTTCTGCTTTGATGATCTAAAGTATGTCAGTCTAAACAATGTTGAGTACATGGATATTGTCCAACAGATGGCTCTTTTAACCTTCAGAGCAAAGAAGTTCTTTAAAAGAACTGGAAGGCACTTTGCCCAAAACCCAACTAATAGGATGTTTGGGCTTGATAAGTCAAAGGCCAAATGTTACAACTGTAACCAACTTGGTCATTTTTCAAGGGAATGCAAAGCTATAGATCTAATCCGGGAGCTTCTCAAGCCTCTCAATATCATGCTACCCCAAAGGCTGCAGCCAAGCAAATAGAGCAGCTAAGTGTAGCTGTTGCTCAGGAAGTTGATTGGAGTTTCATGGAGCAAGATGTAACCCCTACTCAAGCTCTCATGGCTGGAACCGATGATGTTAAAGTATATAAACATCTCTGTACTCCTTCTTGTAGAGCTAAAGTTAAAATGTATCAGGACTACAACATGGAAATTAAGTCTGTTATTAAGTCTTTAAAAATACTAAAATCTGATTTTAAGAGAGTAGAATCTGACTATAAACTAAAAATTGATGAGTTAGAAAAAATTGTTTCCTCTTTAAAGCATGAACACTCAAACTACAAGACTAAAATAAAAGATTTGGTTTCTAAGTTGACCGAGACTCAAGCCCAGGTCGTAATAGCCAAGGTTAAAGCAAAGAAGTATGCTATTCAAGAGCATAACTTGGACGCTATTCTTGCATCATCCTCCCACTCAAAGTCGTGCTATCAAAATAAAATTGGATTGGGAACCAATAAAACTGCTCCACCATATTCTTATGTGTCTATAAGACAACCAAGGTGTGGAACTGATGAGCAAGAGATTCCAACTGCTGACCCACTCCTCTTTGAGATGAAGAATGATGTAATAATGGTGATCACCACAGTGAAGGATAAGGTAGAGAACCTAATCCACATAGTTGAGGGTGAAACTTTGACCACCAAAGACAGAAAGAACTAGATCAGAGCAGCTAAGAAAACTACTAAAAGGTGGCTGAGTCGAAGATGAAAATAGACCGTAGACAAAAGGGTGTGTTCATTTTAGCTGGATTCCAAGTGCCTGGAAATTGTAATTCAAGAAAGGAATGTAGTATTAGTACTGGTATCTAGCTAAAGAATCAAAAGTTAAAGGGTAAGGCTTTTGAAGAAGACAGGAAATGCAAGAAAAAATCACCCCCATGCCCCACTAAAGTTAATAATGAATGCATAATATATGGCTTACACAATCATATGGCTAAAGATTGTTACAACAATCCTGCAAGCACACATTTTGCAAATAATGTAAAGAAAGAAGGAGTCAAGGAAGGTGTCACATTTGGACCTTATCATATGGTGCAAATGTTAAAGAAAGGAAAGCTTGTTTCCGAAGCCAAGTTGCTTTCATAAGAAAATTATTCTTCTGAAAAGAAAATAGCTTCGGAAGACAAGCCCAAAACCAAATAAAGGAATAAAAGGAATCCCTGGAAATCTTCCAAGAAGAAAACTTCTTCGGAAGAAAAGGTTGTGATTACTTATTCCGAGAACAGAGAAGCCTCAGAAGTAAGTCATGCTTCTCAAGCCACTTCAGGCTTATCTACACTGATCAACCATAGGATGGAATGGAAGATCAGACGAGATGGTACAACCCAAATCTCTTCTTCCCAAACCATAGTTGAACCCCCATGCATATATTTTGGATCAATTATGTCATCAACAATGGAAGAGCTCAAGACCAATAAGTCATGGGCTTCCAATAATAACTAATCATTTCACCTTATATACAAGGATATTCACATGACAAGAATGGAAACATTTGGATTGTAGATAGTGGATGCTCTAGGCACATAATAGGGAACAAATCTCGTCTTCAACAAATTCAACATTTTGATGGGGGTCCTGTTCAATTTAGAGGTGAAGCTGGAGGATATATTTATGGTAGAGGTAAGGTATCCAAGGGTAAGTTAAAAATTGACAAAGTACAGTTTGTCAAACAGCTTGAACACAATCTCTTAAGCGTTTCTTAGTTCTGTGATCAAAAGCACCGATTGCTTTTTACAGAACATGAGTACATTATCCTTAAACCTGGATATCAATTCCTTAGGAATCGATGCTTCTCAAATCTCTCAGGAAAGGGGATATGTACAAGCTGGACATGAACAATGCTTCCCCACTAGGAGAAGTTTCATGCTTTCTTTCCAAAGAAAATGGTGATGAATCAACGTTTTGGCATAAAAGAATGTGTCATTGTAAATTTTAAAACCATGAATAAACTACTTAAAAATAACTTGGTTCATGAAATGCCTAAAAAGGAGTTTTTCTGTAAAGACAACTGTGTTGCTTGTCTTAGAGGAAAGCAACATAAGGCAACCCATAAATCCAAAGAAGTTAGTTCCATCAACACTCCATTATACTTATTGCACATGAATCTTTTTGGTCCCACAAGTATAATGTGCATTGGAAGGTAATCATATTGCCTTGTGATAGTTGATGATTTTACAAGATTTACATGGATATTTTTCTTAAAAACTAAGGACGAAACTACTGAAACGTTAAATCTTTTATTCTTAAAATAGAAAATCAAATTGATCACAAGGTAAAAACAATCAGAAGTGATCAATGGACTGAGTTTAAGAATCAAGTTCTTAACTCATTCTGTAACTCAGAAGGGATTACCAGACAATACAATAGAATGGTGTAGCTGAAAGGAGGAAAATGATACTTATTGAGGCTGTAAGGATTATGTTAGCTGGTTTAAAGCCGCCTCTAACTTTCTGGGTAGAGGCAGTTAACACTGCATGCTATGTGAAAAATAGGGTTATTATTGTTAAGCCCTATGGAAAAAACCCTTATGTGCTATAGAACAAGAGGCCATCGTTCATTGGCTTTCTAAGGTCCTTTGGCAGTAGGTGTACCATACTTGACACTAAAGACAATTTAACAAAATTTGATGAAAAGTCGGATGATGCTATCTTTGTTGGATACTTTTCAAGCTCTAAAGCTTATAGAGTATACAACATTAAGAATGAATAATTTGAGGAGTCATCCGATGTTGTTGTAAATGGGCATACTCCTTATGTTAAGGGGAATGACCCTGACCATATCTTTGACTTAGAATTGTTTCCTAACTATTCTAAACCATCTTGTGAGAATGTTTCAGCTGGAACAGGAACTCAAAATGACTTTTATGTTGATCAACTATTTGAGTTACCCAGACCTATTCCAATTTCTCCAAGAAGACATGAAGAACAAGTTCCCAACATTACAAGTCCTGAAAACTTGAATATAAATTGGTGGAGCTTTAAAAATTTGTATGTCAATGGAGCCTCAAAGTTCATCAGCTAACAACTCAAACTCTCAATACCAAGCTGATAAAGACAGCAATCTGGAGCAACAAGCAACTTTTAATACTGCTTCACAGCAAAACAATATTGATGTTGTCACTCATTCATTCAATCAGTCCTCATTGAATGAGTGTGAGACATAAGTTGGAATTAGTGTTCATAATCATGAGCAGAACCTTTCAAAGTTAGATCTATCTATTCAATTAGATGTAATTCTAAAACTCAGGATTCACAACACTCATCCAGCTGAAAATATCATTGGGGATGTCTCAAAAGGGGTAAGAACTAGAAGACAAACTCTTAATAGGAATGTCTGCTTGTACTCATGCTTTCTTTACCAGATGGAACCCAAGAAGGTGAAAGAAGCTCTAATGGACAACAGTTGGGTTAAAGCAATGCAAGAGGAGTTACTTTAATTGAAGAGACAAAATGTATGGAATCTATGTCCATTACCACCTGGTCAACTCCCTATTTGCACCAAGTGGGTGTTTAGGAATAAAAAGGACGATAGAGGTTTGATCATCAAGAACAAGGCTAGACTTGTAGTTCAAGGATACACATAAGAGGAATGGATAGATTACACTGATGTCTTTGCACCTGTTGCAAGACTTGAAACTGTAAGAATTTTCCTTGCTTTTGCAGCATCCAAGAACTTCACAATCCATCAACTTGATTTGAAATGTGCCTTTCTGTATAGAGATGTTGATAAAGAGGTCTATGTGTGTCAGCCACCTAGATTTGAAGACCCACAACACCCCAACTATGTGTGCAAATCGGACAAAACTCTTTATGGATTACACTAAGCACCTAGGCTATGGTATGAGGCATTGTCTAAATTTCTTCTGAAGAATGGGTACACCAGAGGCACCATAGACAAAACCTTGTTCATAAGTATGTCTGGAAAGGATATATTTCTTGTACAAGTCTATGTTGATGACATCATTTTTGGTTCATGCAATGACCAAATGTGCAAAGACTTTGAAAGCATCATGTGGAAGAAATATGAAATGAATTCTATGGGAAAGATGGATTATGTCAAGGATATCTTAGAAAGATTCGAGATAAAAGATTGTAAGCCAGCCAAGACACCTATACAAAGAAATCACAATCTTTGTCCTGATTCCAAGGGGGAGGACAATGATCAGCATCATCACAGGGCAATTATTGGACTCTAATGTATCTCACTGCAAGCAGACCTGATATCATGTTTGCAACTTGCATCTATGCAA
>BJCN01310379.1:0-12663 GCA_018326445.1 Flaveria brownii
TAAATATAAAGAATCTACTATGAATGTTCGAACCCATTGTTTTCCTCTCGCAAACAGTTCACACAATTGTGCTTGTTCCTTACGATCTGTTGCACAACCACGAGGTGTCGAAATCAAATTACAGCTAAATTGTTATCTTCTGCTATGAGCATTAGTATGCTTCTGATTATAAGAAAATTGTATAGCAATAGTCAAATTCTGCAGATTGATTTTGGACTAATTTTAGTTTTGTTTAAATTAAGTAGAATGTAAGATTGATGAATTGATGAAGAGAACAAACATTTTGATTCAATGATTTGGATAATAAGCAAAAGAAGTTTGATTTTTAATTTGTAAAAGTAGCAGTTGACTAGTGATTGCATGCTACTGTTTGAATTCAAACTTTGTGTAATTATCAAGCAATTAATCATCCTTCTTCCAAGAACCATAGTTTTCAGCAACATTTTCACAAACTATTGTGATACACGCATAGTTGTCGTAGGCGCATGCAAGGCGCACTCGATTCAGAAATGAGGAGTCTTGAGTCTAGGCACAAGGTGCTTAAAAAACAAAGGCTTTTTTAAGGGAGACGATAGTATAAAAATACCATTTTATGGGGTTTTAGACATATTTTACGCTTCTTTTGTGCTAGTCTAGTTTTTTTTAGGTTGATTCGAGGCTTCTTTAGGGCTACTGTAATTGTTCAGATTTTATTCAATCAATTTTTGGTCGGAAGTTGGCTTGAAAATGCATCTAAGCGCCTGAAAATGAGGCTTTTGAAGTGAGGTGATAACATAAGGGCCTTGTGGGCATTTGACAACAAAGGTTCACAATTTAGAAATTTAAAATACAAAACAAACTTACCAGAACCATAGTTTTTCGCAGCTTTTGCAGAAAATTTTGTGATACATTGATGTCTACAATCTACATGCAGTTGGAATACACAAATTTTAATTTATTTAAAATTTAATACATTTAAAGTTATAGCTCCAAATAATTTGCTGGAGAACATATCATATCCTCAAGTATAATAATACTACTTAAGGTTCTTTTTGTCATTCATGGGGTATAACAAGACTCTAGTTGGTGTAAACACCAACAAAGTCAGTGTGGCTCGAGCCCACGTACAGTGCACCATTCATCTCCTGAGCCACTGCAACAGTCGTGTACACATACTGGGTAAGGGGTACAGTTTGCAGCACCATTGCAGACCCGTTGACCCGTAGCCCTTGAGCCGGCTTCTCAACCATCACTCAAAACTCGCCATAATTAACTGCCCTTCTAATAACCTTTGGGCTCCCCATATCAGTCATGAAAACCTCATTTGTGTCTTTTTTTGGTCCCTGCAGCCAATATCTTTGTATGCTCTTCTTCACATATTCTGGAACCAAAACATACTTTCGGTCACTACTAACCGCTGGACCACCTCCACCTGCAATCCACTCATCAAAACGGTTACCCATCGAGTTCTTGGATCATATTTCAATAGCCTTCCGGTTGAGTCAGGTGTAGACCCAGGTTGAGCCATGTCTCGCAACATAAACTCTTGTCAAAATTAACTTATTCCCAAACGAAATATATAGTTTTAAGAATCTTATATAGAATGAAAAAAAATATGAAAACATATGATATTTTGATGCATTTAGCTCTAGTAAATGGTGTGGCTAAGGAAGAAAATTAAGCAGCATAACCTGTTAGGTGAAGTGTACGCGAAATCAACGAACACAATGGCGGGACCTTTCCATTTTAGGATCCTACCATCTGCGACTGTCACGTATGGACCTTCACTAGCGCGATCGAAAGCAGCAGATTCAGGGGCTGTGACATTTGGTGGCAATACAAGCTTATTAATTAAAAGTTGTATAATCACTAGAGAACACACTTTCCATAAGAGAAAACCAAACAATGAGATTGACTAGTAAAAGGCTGGATGTTTTCATGGTTAGTAAACACTGTTTTATTTCTCTTCCAATTGCAATATATGTATCTTTTGTTATGCATGGTGTTCTTATATACAAACTAAAACACACACTTACACTTTACACACCTTCTAGCTATGTATGCAGCAACAACTTGTGAATAGTTGACCTCCTTCTTTGGGATAAAGATGGTTCCTTAAACTTGTTTATATCATTTATATGTTCATGCATTTACTTGTTTATAATTATTTTGGAGGTAACAGAAAACTATGGTCCTTAGAAAAAGAGTGATTAATTGATTGTTCATTACATAAAGTGGAAGTAAAAAAGAACCATACAAACAAGCAACTTCTTTACATTAGCAACCAAATGAGGGAATGTGATGGGTGTGATCCAATCAGAATGTTTGTTCTCTATCATCATTCTTATGTATTTGCAAGTTGACAACATTAAGCCTCTTATGTCTTATTTGGTAGTTGGTACCTTATAGTTCTGACATACAATTACAATTAATATATGTATGAAATCTTCAAGATTAATGTAAATGTTTAAATATAGTCGGTGTTATTGTTTATGTGCTAGGAATGAGTTGAGGATTATTTGGTTTTGCAAATTATGACTGGGTTGGTAACATTAATAAATGTTTATAAGACGGTCCCCATCGCGGCGCTCGTGACCGGCCCGTCACCGATATGGACCGCGCTCGCCGGAAAGGCGGCGATGGGAGAGACGACGACGTGGACCGCGCCCTTGAGGGCATTCATCCGTCCCCAAGGGCTTTTTTGGTGGTGGGCTCACCTCTTTAAAGTTAATTTAAAAATATAAATAAAGTGATGGGTCCACCTCATAAAATAATTTTTAATTGATTTAAATTAAAATGTTTTTAATTAAAAAATTATAAATCTTTTAATTAAAATAACAATTTAAGTATAATATTTTAATTAAAATGTGTTAATTAAATAAAAAAAGTTATACTTTTTTAAATCACAATTCTAAACTAATTAATTAAAGTTTATTTTTTTATATTTTAAAATCTTTTTTGAATTATTTAATTTAAGTATTCACTTGATCATTTGATAGATTTACAATAGTTTTAGTATCTTTATTTAAAGTAAATTAAAAAAAGAAATTGTGAGGTTAAAAAATAAAGGTGTTTGTAGGAAGGATAATGTTGGGGGAAAAAAAATTTTATGGGAAGAATGGATGAAGTTAAATGAAAAACTGATGTGACATGCTGATTAGAACTGTTAGTGGGAATGATGAGCTGTGACGTTATAAAAAGTGCAAGTAAGTTTGAAAAAAATATAAATGTTAATTCTTAATAAGTTGAATGTCTTAAAGTTTTAAACTATAGACTCGCTAGCATGTTTTAAGTAAGTGTTTCAGGGTGAGCCATCGTAAGCATGATATGACATCTCTAATCCATCTGATGAGGAAAATAGACATCCTAGGTTAAGTTCATTTGTATAGCTTAACATATGATAAATTATGAGATGTAAGGTATTAGAGTGACAAAACTATAATTATTAATATTATATTCTTAATATATTATTGTTATTATTATTATTAACTATAATTATTATAATTATTATAAGTAATAAATATATTATAATAGATATTATATTTATTAATTATAATTATAAACATATAGTGTGAAATTAGAGTCAAATATGTTCGACTGTGATATTTTGGCGTCGATTACACACGTTTACGTTAACTATAATCCTATTCTAATGATCGGTATTGAATCACATGCGTTGATAGTATATTACGAGAAAAACTATACTTATTAACGATAAGTTAAGTTTGTTTGTTCTTAATCATCATCAATGATTGTTAGACAATGTCAAATGTGTTTAGTTATGATAATTAACGTGGATTAAATACATTAAATGTTACTAATGAGCCGGCTTCTCAATCGCGATAAACTGCTATGGCGACTGTGGCTATTGCGACGACCGGATTTTGAGCTATTGCGACACGGCTGTGACAACTAAGCCTGTCGCGACGACGATATGTCGTCGCGATAGCCTATGCCGACGACTTTTGACATCTGCGGCGACGACTTTTGTCGTCACGATAGGTCTTACTTCTTGTAGTATAAAAAAGTTTCCAGTCCACCACCGTTAAAAGTCTGTTCTTATATAAGATTAGTGATATGTAGTAATTACTTAATGACTAAACATGTATTAAAAATAGCTCCGTATGATCACAGTGGACAAACATTCTGATTTGGATGATACGTTATCACATGTTGATATTTCCATAATACAAAATAATATAAGTTTGGTTTTAATTTATAAAAGCAGTGATCACATGCTTCTGTTTCAATTTAGACTTTATGACCAATTAACATTTCTACTTCAGAATTGAACACACATTTTAATTTATTCAAACTTCATACAATAAAACTTACTGTTGTCAATTAATCTTGGTAACAAGGTGATCTAGTTGGTGTATACACCAACAAAATCAGTGTGGCTCGAACCCACGTATAGTGCACCGTTCATCTCCTGAGCCACTGCAACCGTCGTGTCCACGAACTGGGTTAGGGGTACAGTTTGCAGCACCATTGCAGACCCGTTGACCCGTAGAACATGAGCCGGCTTCTCAATCGCCACCCAAAACTCACCATCGTTTACCGCCCTTTTAATAACCTTCGGTCTCCCAATATTAGTCATGAAAACCTCATTTGTCCCTTTTTTCGGTCCCTGCAGCCAATATCTTTGGATTTTCTTGTTCACATACTCCGGAACCAAAACGTACTTTCGGCCACTACTAACTGCTGGACCACCTCCGCCTGCAAGCCCACTCATCAAAACGGTCACCCGTCGAGTTCTTGGATCGTATTTCAACAGCCTTCCAGTTGAGTCAGGTGTGAACCCTGGTTGAGCCATATCTCTGCACAACATATATAAACTATTGTCAAATGAAACATGCAGTTTTAACTTTTAATGTAACAAACAAACAAACATACGCAGTAAATCCCACTTAAGAGCAGAGTCTGGGAGGGGTAGCTGGTTGTAACTTTTAATGTAACTTTTAACTTTTAATGTATTGTTTCTAATTATTCAAAATCTTACTTTATGTTGTAACTCAAGCTAGCATCAGTCATGTAAACATTTCCTGTGTATGACTCAACGTCAATACCCGATAAGTACTTGTAACCACTCGAAAGTTGAGTCGCTAGACCGCCATTGAAACCTACGACCAGAAGACCGAAGAAAGCGTCAGTGATATAGAGATCACTGGTTTTATAGTTAAAGCTAAGAGCCACTGGTCTTCCACAAGTTGGTCCTAACTCAAGATCATTTGTACCATCACATAATGCCTTGGTCCTGATACAATAAAATAACATTCTACCATGTGTAAATAACTAAATATGCTATTTAGAATGATAAAATGTAATATGAAAACATATGACATTTTGATGCATTTTAGTATTTAACCTGTTAGGTGAAGTGTACGCGAAATCAACGAACCCAATGGCGGAACCTTTCCATTTTAGGATCCTACCGTCTGCGACCGTCACGTATGGGCCTTCACCAGCGCGGTCAAAGGCAGCTGATTCGGGTCCGGTGACGTTTGGGGGCAATGCGAGTTTGTTAAAAGTTGTGTAATCACTAGAGAACACACTTCCAATAAGGGAGAAAGAAACAATGAGATTGAGTGCTAAAAGGCTGCTTGTTTTCATGGTTTATGGTGTTGGATGTAAGCAGTAAACACTGATTTATTACTTTGTAAATTGCAATGTATCTTGCAGTATACATGGTGTTCTTATATAGTAATTGAAATACACACACTTACGTACACTTTACACACACCTAGTATGTATGTAGAAACAACTTGTGATAGTTGATATTTGCTTCTCCTTCTTTGGGATAAAGATAGTTGCTTAAGGTTGTTGGAAAGGAAGCATGCCGAATTCTATCTTTATTTATATAATTATGTGTACGTGTCAGATTTGTTTTAGAACGGTAAGCTCAAATACTCTTAACCTACTCCTTAATCTACACTAATATTGCAAGTTTACCGGATGAATATCTTTATTACATACCTTGATACCTGTACACTGTTATAATTTATATATACTTTTATTTAAGTTAAATGGCATATACTTAGAACGTTTAGACCAAATAATACCATAAGTATTATAATTTTTTGAAATAATATTACCATATTTCTATCTATATATTATTAAAAAGTTACATTGTTTAAGTGAAACGATATATTAATTAACAAATGGGAAGGGCTAATGAGAAAATCACTAGTTATGAGAAAACTAAAGACAATCATGAGCTACGTGCATAAAACAACGAATTACATATGTAAACTATGGATTAAGTGCATGTAATACATACAAGTTTTTACGAGTTACATATGTAATTGTTTCATCATCATCTCCGTTCCTTCATAAATATATATAACCGATTCAACAGTTAAAATCATGGGGTTGAATGTTTATTTAAATGCACTTTTCAATTAAATTTTTTTAATTATGTGACTGATTAGAGGTGTTTTCGTGTTCCCTCATATTTTCGTGATATTTTCATCATCCCTAAGTGATATTTATTTTTAATACCATACCAAATTTTATTTGTATTTTTATTTTCTATATTTTTAATATATATCGTTTTAACTAGTATGTGTGTGTTTATTTATATAATAGATCTTTTAAAGTTGCTGAAAACTAAATCTAGTATGATTGATTGAATATTACATAAAGTGTGAATTATAGAGAAGAACCATGCAATCACTAGTTAACGTACAACTCTTGTAAATCAATTACCAAAAGTTCTTTTAACACAATGACGTATAATTCAATCAGAATGTCTGTTCTCTATCTTCATTTTTACTTGATTTATTAACTTGCATTTGACAAGCATGCTAATGCTTATTTAATTCTGAATGGTTTAAACATTTGCCTCTAAATGGTTAAGCATTATACTGAGTCTGAATTATTAAGATCTCTTATCTGAATTGATCAGACATTTGCATTTGAATAGTTAAGCGATATACTAGCTCTTAATGATTAAGACCTCTTAATGGTTCAGCCCACTTATTGGTTCAGCACTTAATCGTTTAGAAATTGCCAAACAACCAGTGGTGAAGCTCCCCTTAATTAAGATCAGGAGTCTGAGCCACGGATGGGTTAGTGTAATTAGTTGAAGTGTAGAATTAGAAGCAGGTTATATTGATGTGTAAGTTGTCGTTCTAGAAAAACTAAATATACAGAGTTAACACCTCCATGAGCATAAAAAAATAAACGTATACAAGCTTTGGAGGTGATTAAATCAGGAGAACTTAGCTTAAATAGGGATGACAATAACATGAGTATACTAATAGAATGAGTGTTCATTTAACTTCTCTTTTATATTTTTATTAACTTCATATGAAGATAAACAAAAACACATGAGACCTACATAAAATGAAATAAGCTAATCATATTTGCAGTGATGTTTCATTCTTCTTGATCTTCCCTTTTTCGAGCAGATAGATCCTCTCGGCATCGGGTACAGCTTTGATGATGGTTTCAAGCTTCAAATTCAGCTCTTCAATCTTCTCAACAAGCTTATCATTAGTAAACAACCCGAGCATAACACTTTGAATCGTCTGCCAGCTTTCGGCTAGCGGTAGAATGATGATCACAGCAGACCCGAGTGTACCCCATGCTATGGCCACAACTGCCCAGAAGGTGAAGTAACCTTTGCTAAAGTCCCCTACATTCACAAGATAATACAACTGTAACATGAGTAACTGTAACATGTTAACATGGACAAACGGGTCAAACGGGCTGAACGGGTTAAAGTGGTCGAGAATCTTGTGACGGGTATTCAAAATTTCAAATACTTGCATCTTGAATCGTGCCAGACAAACCAACTTGTATGGCCCGACCCAATCGGGTCAGACAATATAGTCTGACCCAACCAGTTTTGATGTGTACTTTATAATTATCCATTTTGACCCGTGACCTAACCCGTTTATTTTGCCACGGCTACAAAGTAACACATAGAAGTGTAACCGGACGATGATCTTACTCGCTGGGAGCGAAAAAAGAGGCCATAATACGACGATCACGAAGGTAAAACCGACGCCCCATTTGATGATCCATTTCTTGGCATTGATTAGCTTCTCTTCCTTAAACTCATCAACTGCAAGTTCACTCTTCTCCTTCTCAACAACTGTTATCTGTTTAGTAGTTTCCCAATCATAGTTTTGAGGTCTCAAGAAGCTGCAAATAGCGTGAACTGCACCACCGGTTAGGATCGAGACTAGATTCCCAGCGAGCATAGGCGCGTTTCTTCCTGTTGTGTCTAGGTTGACCCGACCATATTCCACGCTAGTAACCGATAACCAAGTTATGATCCCGAGGACACACCCGACTATGGTGCCTAGGATGGCTCCAAATGCATTGGCTTTTCGCCATAGGAGCATGAAGGCGATTGGGATAACAGCTGACCCGATGAACACGCCCATGGCTAAGTACATCCAACCGAGGGACACCCCGGCTTTGTTTAGTATGACTGCTAGAATTCCCATGAAACATCCGAATGATAACACGACTAGTCGAGAAACTCTCAAGATTTGTTTCCCCGTGGCATCCGGATTGATGTATGTACGGTAGATGTCATATGTGCAGAGTGATGATACTGCGATTAACTCCGAAGAACCAGCAGATGTTACAGCCCTGATGCAAAAGTATAACGAACAAGTCAGTACAAGTTGGCGGTCAGGAATTCAGGGGGTTTAGGGTTCAGGATTTAGGTCAGCCAGATGTTTTTTAGGGGCCTATTTGACCATTAAAGATAAAACATAACCCAAATCGACCCATTTATAAATAAACAGATAAAAACTGTCTATCTGGTTTTCTGGATCAAGATTATAACTTGTAAGTTGTAACTCACATGAAAAGCATAGTGAGAAGGAGAACTGCACCCCCTTTTCCCATCAAAGCCATAGCCGTAGCCGGTGGAACAAGCCCGTGGCTCGCTTCACTTGCAGTTAATGGGAGGTCAAGGGCTAGAGCTCCTAACCCAAGTGATGTAGCCAACGAGAATGGCACAGCGAACCACACGAGCCCGCCTAACAAGTACCCTTTATGGGTCGACGAGGGTCTAGCCGCAATGGCACTGACCCAGTATCCCTAAAGATAAAAAACAAGCATTATAAAGCCAACACATAGTCAGGTGTGGTCTAGATTATGTTATGGTAAGTAACACTTACATTGTCGACGAAAACAGTACCAAAGTTACCAACAATGTTGATTATACCGAAAACGAGCCCACCCGAGCTCAACATGGTTAGATAAGATCCTTTGTAGTTTCCAGAAACCGGGCCACAAGCTTGCCCGTCGTGGGACATAGGTTCTTGACACATTCTCGATTGGCTCGAGACTTCAACGAGCCGTCTATAGACAGCACTCGGGCTACCAAGCTCACTACTAGCCGTGTACACTAAGAACACGAAGATCACTAGCACCGCGTGCACTGATAAACAAACCAAAACAGCATGAGATATAATAGGTTTGATTATAAAGTCAACCAATGGAATGCATGCAAGATTACCTATAACAGAATGTATATAACTAGCCAAAAAAGTGGCCTTTAATCCTCCAGCAAGTGTGTATACGATAACGCCTAGCGGTATTAGGAAACTGGCAGCGTAAATGTTGACTCCGGTGAGTGCATTGACCACCGCGGAGCCGCCAAGAAGCAGCATTGCTGTTACTATGATGTTTGTCATGAAACAGAATGCCAAAAACACGAGATGTGCAGCCGTCCCCCATCTGACAAAGACACGGTGTTTTTAGAACCAGACTGGACCAGTAAAGCAATGTAAACTTAAATGTACCGGGCTTTAACGATTTCGCAAACAGTGTGAGCATGAGGAGCCTTTCTTTTGATCTCTATGGCCATTACACCAAACAAGAGTACCTGTTTATGCAAAGGTACAAGTGTTTATGCATAGAGTACAAGATACAAAGCATGAGAAATGGAGCTAGATAGGTGTGGTGAGTCTAGAACCTGGATGGTGGCACCACTGGCGTACCAGAATGGACCACTGACTCCATACTGCCAGGCTACATTTGAACTTTGTAGTATGGTTGCAGCCCAAGTCCACTATCAAGACAATTTTAAGATCATACAATGATTAAAAGAGAACCCAAATCGATGAAAAAATATGCATTCGACCTGGAACCGGACTTTCGAAGGCGGGTCCGCTTAGGACCGAGCCTATATATGACCCAGACCGGTACTCACCCGTGTTTTGGTAAGTTGTTTTGGTTTGTTTTCTTTCTATATTATGTTCTTGATATCACGGATCATGTTAATTTTGTCGGGCCCTTAATGTTTGAGTTAATTTTGGTCGGGTCAAAACAAAGTAACCTCGTTAACCAAAGCAATTTGTGTTGGAATCAATCTTTTAGATGTTTTTATAACGGGATTAGTCATTAAACAGTATGTTTTACCCATCAACTAGTTTGACAATCGGACCGATTTTAAAATACCAAATTAAATAGTAAATTATTTAAAAGTTAAAAATATGCATAAATAATCCAAGACAAAATATGAAAATACTTCACATTAAAAAAACAAAATATTGTAAGAGAAAAAATAAAAAGTAAGAAAAAAATCTAATTTTAAAGTTAAAATACAGTAAATAAAATAAACAAATTTGAAGATTAAATAGAAAAAATACAGAACATAGTAAACAAATTGAAATCTAATTCGATCATCCAACGCAATAAAGTAAAAGAAAAATAAAATCTGATACAATCAGTCCAGTTCATCAGTTCAACCAGTACGATTGATAACCAACTAATTCACATAGATACATCTCGCATTTATGTTTTTTTTTTTGAACGGCTGGTTATTTGTTAGTTGTTAGTATCACCAAGTTAGTAATATTCACCTCATGCCAAGGTTTGAACTTTGGACCTCTAAGAGAGACAAAGTCTCCCACCTCCCCCTTAACCACTAGGCCAAGAGATCATTGGTTGTCTCGCATTTATGTAACCGGTTCACGGTGTGATCAACCCCTCCCATTTCAAAAACATAACTTTTTTTAACTAAAATCATTAAAAAAAAAACTCCACTTGCAATAGAAACTTTCTAAATCACAGCAATCAAAACAAACCACACTGGTCCAATTTGATTTTGTCATGTTCGAAGCCTTTTCCATAGGGATCGGAAAAGTCAACGCAACCTAGTCAACTCAATTTTCCGATCACAAACAATTAAACAAACGGAACCACCATAAAACCGTTACCTGAGACACAATAACACTCGCAATTAACCCCGTTTTAACGTTCCTTCCGGCGGTGTTAAACCACTCCGACGTATGTTTACCACCCACATACCGTTTCTCCAACCAAACCTACAATAATAATATTAACAGTTTTTTATAACGACGACGATGAGTGAAACTTGAACCCAAAACCTTCAAAATCTGATGGTTGTAATAATAATAATAACTCGGAGCTAACATAATAGAAATTGAATATTAATAATCCAAACGATATCACTTTGACTAAAAATTATCCAAACTTTCATATTTGTTGCTAAGGCCTAAATACGATCTTAATAGTATAGTTATCATTGATTCACACTTGATTTCCACTAAATTTTCACTCTTCACTCTGTATGTTTCTTTTTTTCAATCACGATCGTTATCATGAGTAAAATCAAGTGAAAATCAAATGTAAATCAATAAATGAGATTGTTTGGAAAATAAAATAAAAATTATTATCGGTCAAACTGATAGTATGAATTACTGTGTGTACCAGGAAGGAGGTGAAGAAGGCGAAGAAGGCTCCGAACCCGAGGATTACGGAGTACCCGACGCCTTGATTGAGGACGGCTTTTCCGGCGAAGAAGCTGGTCTGTCTCCGGCAACCGTCGCCAGAGATTTGGTAGTAGTCGCCGGAGAAATCGAAGGGGGGGCAAGTGGCCATATGTGTGTGGGTGTATGTGAATGGTGATGGTGAGTTATAGTGACGGAAATGATGGTAATTGTGACGGTAGGAACAACAGAGTCAAACAAGAGAGATGAGTTAAGTTGTAATAATATATTTTGATTATTGGAGCGAGAAGGATAGATCGAATACATAGCGGCTTGGTGATTCCAAAGTGGGTCCCGGTGGAATCAAAACCAGAATATCTTGTGTATTTTTTAACATTTTAATACTAAAAACATAAGAAATAATAAAAAACAGTCACAATAATATAATTATCAAACATTTACATGTAGCATTTAGCACGTCATTTTGTTTACAAAAATGATTATAAATAAAATAAAGAAATATACAAGCTAAATAAACCTAAAATAAATATAAATCGATTATAAATTTTGATAGTTATATTACTGGGAGTTGATAATAAAACTAAAAGTTGGAAGTGTTACATGTCAAATGAATAGTATAGATTATTATTAATCGGTTGGTAATAGTTTGAATTATTAAAATCAAATTTACAAAAAGAAATATTATATGTTTGCAAAATATAAACGTTTGCTCGATGTTAGAACGAATGTCACACCCCAACCTTGACGGCGGAAACGTCAAGGTGTGAGAGTTAAGATTGTTCACAGCCACATAACGCTATCCTTAAATGTAAATTTTATTATCATAAGTTTCAAATGCAATTACAACCATAAGTCTTAACATGAAATAAGTCAATACATAAACAAAAGTACTCCAAAGCTTTTTAATCTTTAATCTAGGTCCAAATCCTAGTTTTATGCAAACTTCAAATGATAACTTCAA
>BJCN01310399.1:3017-17848 GCA_018326445.1 Flaveria brownii
TTTCTGTGTGTTTTGGGGTAGGATGAAAGGAGGAAGTTTATTTGGGAGGAGATGTCATACCTGGAGAGGTGGTGGAGGGATGCATCAGAGGCGAAACGAGAGTCTTTGGTCAATTTGCTGCAGAATGGGCAGTTGGAGATTGTTGGAGGTGGTTGGGTGATGAACGATGAGGTAATAATATCTTTTTAATAAGTTCAAGAAATGCAAATTATCACTTGCTTCTGTATTGATTTTGAATCTTGGTTTCGTGTATTTTAATTTTGTGGTTTTTGGGTTTGAGATCCACATATAGGTAGGCATGACTACATACATGTGCTATGCTTTGCTATTTATATAAGCTCTAAGCATTTTATTGCAATTGTGTTTTGTGGGCCTAAATCATATGGTGGACCATGGTTAATACATACATCTTATAGTCCCCGAAAGATAAATCTCTTGGCATGATTTATCAAGTTATATACTAAAGCCGTGAAATTGAACGAAAAATTAACTCCTTGGATGCAACTGAAAAGGGTGGTATGGTAAGTCTCATGTGCTTAGTTTGATGTGAAAAAGGTTGCTTTTTTTATCCAACATATACGGCAATAACACATGGTTGGCAATGTAGAGCATTATTTGCTTCTTTCTAGAATGTTTTGTGTTATAAGCTATAAAATTAGAAATGTCTTGTAAAGGAAGCAGTACAAATCATTTGTTAGATCTTTTTATATGAAAATTATGTTGATATATAATCTCTGAGTTCTGTTTCTATAGCTTTTAACACTGCTGAAAGATAGATCTGCCTTAAACTTTGTACAATTATTTTGTTGTTTGAATTCCAAAACTTTTGGACAAGTGTGTATTTGCAGGAACTATTTGCACTTCCACCTGACCATTTACTGAACTTCATGTTTTTAATGTCTATTGCAGGCCAATTCAAATTATTTTGCGATTATTGAACAGGTATTTTTTAGCTTAACTGAATAATGTTGAAATTATTCTGCTGATGGTTGTGATTCTGTGAGCTTTCTCTTTGTTATTGCTAAAGATATATCTCAATTAATTATTTTAGCAGATTGAAGCATCTTATATGATGAAAAAAGAAGCATCACTTGAATATTAAAATGATTTTCATGGTATACCTTCAAATCTGTCAAAAACTCTAGTCCATAACAACTGGAAATCCCACAAATCCTTTTACATGTCATATTCTTTCACATCTTAAGTTTATCAGCCTATTTTATTTGTTTTGTTTTTTTATCTTATATATTTTTCTTACTTAGATGATGGAGGGAAATATGTGGTTAAATGAAACTATTGGTGTTGTCCCGAAAAATTCATGGGCAATAGATCCCTTTGGCTATTCATCCACCATGGCATATCTTCTTAGGCGTATGGGTTTTGAGAACATGCTTATACAAAGGACTCATTACGAGTTGAAAAAAGAATTAGCCTTACATAAAAATTTGGAATACATATGGAGGCAAAGTTGGGATACATATGAAACAACTGATATTTTTGTCCACATGATGCCATTTTACTCTTATGATATTCCACATACTTGTGGGCCTGAGCCTGCAGTTTGTTGCCAGTTTGACTTTGCAAGAATGTATGGATTCATGTATGAACGTTGCCCGTGGGGAAAGCATCCAGAAGAAACGACCCAAGAAAACGTGAAGGAACGAGCCCTTACACTTTTGGATCAATACAAGAAAAAGTCAACCCTTTACCGAACCAACACACTTCTGGTCCCACTTGGAGATGATTTTCGTTACATCAGCATTGATGAAGCAGAAGCTCAATTTAGAAACTACCAAATGTTATTTGATTATATAAATTCAAATCCTGATTTAAACACCGAGGCAAAATTCGGAACTTTAGAGGACTATTTCCGAACTGTAAGAGAAGAATCAGACAGAATAAATTATTCACGTCCCGGTGAAATCGGGTCAGGTCAGGTTCCTGGGTTTCCGTCTTTATCCGGTGATTTCTTTACTTATGCTGATAGACAACAAGATTACTGGAGTGGGTATTATGTTTCACGCCCTTTTTTCAAGTCGGTTGACCGTGTACTCGAACACACTCTGCGAGCCACTGAAATGACAATGGTTTTTTTACTCGGGCTTTGTCAACGGCCCCAGTGTGAAAAGTTGCCAATGAGTTTCACCCATAAGTTAACCGCTGCAAGAAGGAACTTGGCTCTGTTTCAGCACCATGATGGTGTAACAGGTACGGCTAAAGATCATGTGGTTCAAGACTATGGGATGCGTATGCATACATCTCTACAAGATCTCCAGATTTTTATGTCTAAAGCTATTGAAGTACTTCTAGGAATTCATCATGACAAAAACGATCAGTACCTATCGCAGTTTAAGCCAGCTCAGGTTCGGTCCAGATACAATGCCCAACCATTGCACCAACCGGTTAGTGCTAATCAAGGAACCGTGCAATCAGTGGTGATCCTTAACTCTCTTGAACAAACAAGAAACGAGATTGTGATGTTTATTGTTGAGAGACCCGATGTTACTATTCTGGACTCGAATTGGACGTGCGTTAAAAGTCAGATATCCCCTGAATTACAGCATGATAAAAACAAGATGTTTACGGGAAGGCATAGAGTTTTTTTTAAAGCTTCTGTTCCTGCCATGGGGCTGCAGACCTATTACATTGCTAATGGTTTTGTAGGATGTGAAAAGGCCAAACCTGCAAGGTTAAAAGTTTCATCAACTGCTAAAACTTTACCGTGTCTTGCCCCGTATAGTTGCTCAAAAGTGGAAGATGATTCTGTTCTGATTAGAAATAGGCATCAAGCACTTACTTTTAATACCAAATTTGGTTTATTACAGAAAGTAACAGAAACCAAAGGTGGGTCCCAGAATGTGATCGATGAAGAGCTGGCTATGTACACAAGTCCTGAGAGTGGGGCGTACCTTTTTAAACCTAATGGTGATGCCACAAGGATTAGTGATACCGGGGGTGAAGTTGTAGTTTCTGAAGGTTTTTTGATGCAGGAAGTTTTTTCGATTCCAAAAACGGTTTGGAGCAAATCACCCGTCTCTCACAGCACCCGTGTTTACAACTGTGAGGGTTCAGAGCAGGAGTTTTTGATTGATAAAGAATATCATGTGGAGCTTATGGGAGGTGAGTTTAATGACAAAGAATTGGTTGTTAGGTATAAGACGGATATCGACAACAAGAGGATTTTTTATTCAGATCTAAACGGCTTTCAAATGAGCCGTAGAGAAACATATGATAAAATTCCTCTTCAGGGAAATTACTACCCGATGCCATCACTTGCTTTTATGCAAGAATCAAAAGGAACCCGTTTTTCTGTGCACACGAGGCAGTCATTGGGTGTGGCTAGTCCTAAAAACGGGTGGTTCGAGATCATGCTTGATAGACGGCTGTCACGAGACGATGGACGTGGGCTCGGTCAAGGAGTGATGGATAACTGTCCAATGAACATAGTTTTCCACATCACTTTCGAATCCAACATATCCTCAGTTCTCGATCCGTTGTCACACACGGCCCCGCTAAGTCCGTCTCTTTTCTCTCATCGTGTTGGGGCCCACTTGAACCACCCATTGCATTCATTTTTAGCCAAAAAACCGCAAGAAATATCGGTTCAACCTCCCCCAAGATCTTTCTCACCCTTAACAGCTCCATTGCCATGCGACTTGCATGTTGTAAGTTTAAAGGTCCCGAGACCGTTAAAATACACACAGCAAAATCCTGAACAACCGAGGTCCGTTATGATTTTGCAGAGAAGACACTGGGATCCTTCATACTGTCGAAAAGGGAAATCAGATTGTTCAAGAATGGATGATGAGAATTTGAATCTGTTAAATATGTTTCAGGGTCTTGATGTTTTAAATGCAAAAGCTACTTCTTTGAATCTTATGCATGATGATCCAGATATGCTTGGCTATGATGAGCAAGTTTCAGAAGTTTCTCAAGGGCGGGTTGTTGTCTCGCCTATGGAACTGCAGGCTTACAAGTTTGACCTACGGCACGTTGCCAGCTAAGTTGATGTGGGATTTGATGACTGAAAAGTGAGTAAAGTGATGACTGTGCTGAGCCCAAAGGACTCCAAGGGTCCTGAATTATACGTGTAAGCATACAATTGGGCGACAAGATGACCGAGTTTCCAAGATCATAGGAAGTAGTTTGTTTCTTGGGAATATTTGGATGGTCAGCTAGCTAGTTTTGCAGTGTAGCTCAAGAGATGATAGGATATGATAACTGATCACACAGTTGTAGTAGTTTGGTTTTAGTTACCTCTTTGATTTTGTTTTATTGTATGTCTTAAAAACTATTGATGTTTTGTACACTTCATAACATATCAAATGATAATCAATACAAGGGCCTTTATTTGTGCTATTCTATTGATTTTAAGTTTAACTCACTATTAGTGTGGAATAAAAGGTAACTTTTCAATTACGTTTCAACTACTCCACCGATGACAATTTAAAAGGTCAAAAACTACAAGAAAGCGATATCGTTGGATACTCTATTAATAAAAAAAAAAACCAACGGACTCTTTGGTGAACATCGTAATCATGACCTATTTTTTCAAAAAATATGTTAGTTTGTATTTTTCTTGTTTGTTAAATTGGTTGATTGAATTATTCAAATATGCACCGACTCAAGTATAACATCACATATTACCATTGTCTACCACCACTACCTACCGATTGCTAGCGTCTATCGTCATTGCTAGACACCATAAAATCAAATGTATGGGTGAGCCTGTTCTTACACTTTTATTCACAGCAAATATTTCAACCGACAGTTTCTACTCGTTACAAGAACTAGCTATTTTTAACCGGTTAACATGTTAGTAATTGAACTGAACCAATCACACCACGTAGGTTTTTATACATTCCCCAACCGGTTTTGAAATATCCGCTATTCACCAATAACCGAAATTTCAAAATAACAGATTTGGATAGTAACATACCATTTACATTGCAGGCCCATATTACATACTCTAGTCTTCAGTCTTCTAACTGTCTTGCTTGAAAAGTTATCTTTGGGGTATTTATCTCTCTGTTTCGAAACGAAGTAACAAACAAGAAATCATCGACATCGTAACAATGGAAGCATCAAAGAAAATCCAACACGAGATCGGAGGTTTAAACAACGATGCACTTCGATTCGGACTTCAAGGCGTCAAGAGTGACATCGTCGGATCTCATCCTCTTGAATCCGCATTTCAATCGGTACATACCCTCCATCATTCTAGATTTTCTTATATAATTGCTATCAGAAGAAGAGTTTTTGTTGTGAATCAATTGTATATTTGTATTTGTGTAGGCGATTGTGAGAGAAGAACAGATGAAGAGGAAAATGCTTGCAAACACTTACGGGTCCGCTTTTCCTTTGAAGCAGGAGTTTGATCGGAAAATTCTTTCTAGGTATTCGTTTCATCTTTCTAGAATTTTATAGTTTGTGATGGTTCATGATTTTGTGCCAATTCGTGTTTTTGATGTTTGATACACTTATTTAGTTTAGAATTGAAGTGAACTAGGGTTTTGGTTATCTGATGATTTTTTGTGAGCTAGTTGACGCTTAGGTTAATCAAGTGAAAGTAGTATGAGAAGGCTTAGCTAGGTGCTTTGAACGAATGAATTTGTTTATAGTTTGTTCATGAGGATGGATGAGTCTATCTATCCCTTTTTAAAAGCTGACCAATTGCACAAAAAAGTCGTTTCTTACTTAGAGCATCGATAAGTGATAACACTTTTGTGATGTAGGTCGTGAGAGTGCCACCTGGCCTTGAGGCGTGGTGAATAGCATGCCTCTCCTCCATGAGAGGGGGCGTGAGCAACCCATCATGAGTGGATTCACGAGTGTGGGAGGAAATGTTGGTAGGTTTTGTGAGTGTTTCTTTAATTTTGTTTTTATTAGAAAAATGTTCACACACTCTAAACCGTTACGCCCCTTAGCGAGTGTGACTGCAAGTCTTGCCTAGGTGGCGTTTGATACTCACTAGGGACCGTTACGGATATCATTACTTTTATGCTTAGATTGTTGCATGTTATCAAATTCTTGATAAATTAGATCACGCTTGTTGGTTTGTCATTGGTCTCAAAAAAAAGGTTTTTTTTAGTTGGGTCTCGGTGGTAGCAGCAACTCAGGATAGAGGAAAGGTTTGTTCTCATGTCACCCTCCTCAAACCCTACAAATAGCAATTGCTATGCGTGGAATTTTACTGGATTTAACTGGCTTTTTTGATTATTTAACACTGGTTTGATGGATTATCATGTCACATACAGATCTTTGAATACCACGATTTAAACTTCATATATATACATGTTAATAGGAGGGTGTTATAACGTAGATTGACATTGGGGAAGTTGTGAAGAAAGACTAATACTTGGTGTTTGGACTTTGGATAATTGAAGTATGACTTTTATGTCAGCCTCCTGGAAAGTTGACATTTAGTATCAGTCGTTTTATGTTTTGTTAGGATAAAGTCATGCTTGATGTGTGGATATGTAGTTGGTTAACATTCAGCAACTTGCTTCAATAGATGCGTAGGAAATACGTTTTTAGGCTGTTTTGTGGTTTAGTTCCTTTTTATTTTGAAGATTCAACTTGCTAAACAGAATTAATATAGTCAAGTGCCCTTGTCAAATAACAGCTTCTGCAAGCGTGTAGATAGTAGCCCGTATAAGTTTTCATGGATCATTTAATTTCCCAAATCCCAATGGGAGTTATATATCTTTTATGCTTTGAGCTCCAGATTTCAAAGGCCTCCTGGACTTATACCATCCTCCATGCTTGGATTAGAGTCATATACAGGAGCTTTGGAAGATTTTGGTGTTGAAGATTACCTCCAAGGTAGCAGCATAACACTCGCATTAGTTAATTCAGTCATAAACATTTAACAAGAAGATGGATAATAATAGTTGCTCAATATTGGATTATGTCTTAATTCTGTGTTGAAAATTCTTGTAGGTGTCCATGACACTGAAACAATGCGGGCGCCAGACATGCATCATGGAATGGAAGTTCGTGTTGGTCTCTCAAAGGGACCTGTTCATCCCAGTTTCATGTGAAGCAGTTCTGCTACATCTATGGCTTTTTAATCTTGTAGGCTTTTGTTGTTTGAATTTCAATATGATCTTGAATGCCTGGCTCGAAATGATTTCAGATGTATTTTGAACATGTTTGTATGTGTCACGGTTAAGTTACTTTTATTAAAATCATAATTAAGGATATATTTTTCCACAAGGAATATATCATTTAAGTTATTTCCTAGTTGCACAAAACTTCATCTTCTAGTCTTCTACTCTAATGGTGATAAAACAGCAAGTGGATTAAAAGAAGCATTACCTGGCAAAAGGAACTGGTCATGTTGGACAGGATAACTGGTCAAGCTGTGTTGTTTAAAAAATTATCTACTTGGTTCGAGGCAGAAGTGTCGTTTAAAAATGATCTTTTTGGTTCAAGTCAGAATTGGTTTTGACAAAAATGGAAAAATGGAACAGCCGTTACAAAATGACTTTCCCTAGCTTGTTTTTGACTGACCAACTTCTGATATAGGTATTGCAGGTTGTTGGATGAATCAGCAACTAACAATGGACCATGATTTAGATTCTTGCTGTTATTGAAATTTTATCTAAATGCAACCTATATTTAAAGACTAAAAAATAAAACTATGCCTCAAATTTTTCTAACAGCAGCAAGAATATCAGCAACAGTAGCATATATGTTTAAACTTAAGACCCAGGCCAGCAAAACAGAACTTTAGGCGCATCTATTTATAACCATCTAACAGCAGCTCAATCAACAGAATTAGGCCAGCCCAGAGATCACTAGCGAATAATGAGCAGCTGGTTCATTGTTCAAATCTGTGTGCTTTGTGTTTGTTATCTAGTATGACTGTTTTCAAGCAGAATTGAACCACTGACATCATGATTGAACTACAACCAAAAGTTTGAACTTATGTCCCACATTGCATCAATTATCCGTTATTACCGACACCATTCCCTATTAGGGAAAATCGCCTCTACCACCAGCCTTTTGGTTTGCATGCAAGAAAAACAAAGAATTCGTTTCACTATCTCTTGATAGCAACAATGTAGTAAAACCTCAAGAATATAACGTAGAAGAATCTAGAATCAAAAGCTTCTAGGAGATACTGAGAGTGGTTAAGGCTACTCAAAGTTGAAGATGAAATCACCAAGGGGCGAAAGAGAATAATTTTTAGATCACTAGGAAGTAACACTGAATTGCCCATCCTGATGCATCAGTCTCTTTTGTGCCCATTCTGACCCGTTTTTCATTTCCTTTTTCTATCAATTTTTTTACCCAATTAGACCCCTAGCATGTAGCGCTTAACCGAAAATGGCAGAAAAACTCATTCAAAGCCCAAAATAACCAAAATTTGAGTGATTGGGCAAAAATTGCCAGGACCGATCATGCATCCTGTGAAACAAAACTTTCAGCATCTTTTTATTTCCCGAGATAAAAAAAATCAACATAGATTTCATCTGAACTATTTTACTTCCAAATTAGATGACAAATACATCCCAAAACAAGTACAGAATATTGGTTTTAAGCACCTCAAAAAGTTGATGAAACATTGTTAGATCCTTGAAGTAGTAGGCATCAAGCTACATGCAGCAATGGATTCCAAAATCCAGGTATGCCCGACAACCTGAGACCCATATACTTGAGCTACATCCTCTGCAGCGGCTAATCTTTGAGACTTGATGGAGTCTTCATCCTCCAACTCGGTGCAAATGGAAAAATCAGCATTATAAACAACAAAAGTTGCTTCATCTAATCTCACACCTGCATAATTACTCGATAATAATTGATCCTTGTTCTCACTGATCATGCCTCCAGCAGTCTTAACCAAGTTTAAGAGATCGTTCTTGAACGCTTGAACAAAATCACCAACAAAATAGAATTTCATGTTGTTGAAGAGTTTTGGAGCCTGCAAAAACATAATATTCATGATCACCAGTATGTCCAGCTTTTACTCACAATTATATTATTGGTCTTACATTGCTTAAAGCTCTTAGCCTCCCTGCCGTGGGCCCACCAGAACAACCGTGGGTATCTAGATGAACTTCATATGGTTCTTCCTTTACGATATGTCCAGCTTCAACACAAGCTTTCAACCCTGCAAAAATGAAAATCCAATGTCATAGCGTAGTCTTATAAGAACAGAAGATCGATGGCTAAGATTGAGAACCTTACATTCTATTGTAACAATCCATTTACCACTCAAAATGGCCATGAGAACTTTCAATGTTCTTGTGCATGCACCATTAGAATCTGTGGCGGCAATCACATGTGTGACATTATCTTTCCAATACTTTGACACTAATGCTCCATTACTTCTTGCAAAGTCAGCCATAGTAAACTGCATTTTCAAAGTCAAAGATTAGAAAATATCCATTACCACATAAATTTATACAACACTTGCCAAAAAATAGTTTTTTAACCATGAGAACTGGTTACTAGGACCCATCAACATCCTACTAACCAATAGAATCAAGTAAAACACAGCTTACACTAGACATGCAACCTTTAAGGAAAAAATAAATTGTCTTTAGTACCAACCTTTTGTTCCGGCGAAAGAGCTGAACCACATAACACCAATTTCTTTCCACCATTCAGAGATGTGCAATGATTCAGATTTGTGGATATTCTGCAAACAGAAGGACATGACACAAGTAATGAATAAATAGTAAAGCAAGTAGCTTTCTCTGGATTTAACTTCTAAAAAATAAATTCATCTTTTATATTTACCTTTTATCAGTGTCTTGTTTCCCAGCTTTTGACTTCTTTTCTCTCGGAAATTTGTGAGAATCATGGTTTGGACACAGCAACAGAAAGTCAACCTACAAAAGACACACATCAGAAAACTATGAACATAACTACACCGGCAAATCACATATATTGCAATATTGCATGAGTAATAGCTTACACAATCCCATCTGCAATCAGGGATGTCATATGCACATGGCACATGGTAAGTTTTTTGGCATGTCTTCACATAGCAACCAAGAACCGCACCCTTTTTACCACAACTAGTGCATTTTAGCTTGCTAGCCCTTGCTACTTCTGACTCTAAATTCTTGATAAGTCCATTCCGAAAGTATATTTGAGGAGCCCTGCAATTGTAATGTCACAAGTAAATTGTAATAAGCTAATAATCCCACAACAAATCAAATTAATAATCTTTTTGAAATTCATGGCATTTAAAAGTCAAAAAGCATACCATTCGGTACATTTTTCATGAACATATGTAACCTTTGAGAAATTAGACACACTCCCCTTTACTTCCTTCCCGTGGGCATATGCCACCATTGCTCCACTTCCCTACAGAATTCATAGACAATGTCAGCTTTGCTATTTCACCTATCAAGGTCTGTCATTTATCTTTTGGCTTTTTTGGTATTCAAGAATCGCATAAACATTTGGTTCTAGGACTCACTTCTGTTATCTTAGAAACCTGGCAGAAGGCACAAGGGCTAGTCTTCAAATCCATTTGACCCGACTGCCCACAGGAAACTGGTTTTTCAGACTCGGTCTCTGAGTTACAACTTGCAGTAGCTACGTTATCAGAAGACATATTATTAGTCCCAGGATGACCATGATCATCTGATCCATCATTTGTTTCTTTTTGCCTTTTGCCTTCAAGAGTATGACATTCAGCTGGTCTCTTTAGTTGGTGTCTTGCTGAATTCTAAAAGGATAAATACACAAATTAACCAGGTGGCAGGTGTTAATCATCATCCTAACCCAACACAATGAGATTACTGAAAAAAAAGTTTTACATCTTTAAAACTTGCAGAAGTGACGAATCATATCTTACCATATGATTACTGTTGGGATCACTACAATCACCATTTGTATCCTTACTATCCCTTGATAATGGAGGGCTCAATTGTTCCATCTGAATAAAACCAACCCCATCAACACCAGTCTCCATGTGCTTATCAGAATCCCCCTGCACCTTCGAACTTGAACGATAATCTTTATCACAACCATTCATCTTAAACTCTTGTTTTTTAACACTTTCTGGTGTGATGCACTTTTCCATACCCCTAACTACCAAATTTTCATTTTTTTGTAGATTTGCAGATTGACCATTACAAGAATTCCCCTCTTTTCTCAAATTATTATTAACATCCATCTTTAATGAAGCAGCAACATCTGCAGGGGATAAAAGTTTCTAAATGAAACTAACCAACCACCATAACATATCTTAACACTAAAAACAAAATAAATGCTATAAATAACAAATGTTTGTTCTTACTTGAACACACAGGATGAATAACATTTGCATTGAAGGTAGCTTCAAGATTCCGATAAATACTCACAATATTTTCCATAAAAGTTGCAGGCTTTAACTCTGTAACACAATTAAACATCAACCCATTGAACCCACATTGACAACGACACTAAATCTCCCCAAAAAATCATCAAAATCTTTACATACCTCGATCAATATATGAACTTTTACAAGCAGCACACTCCGATCCAATCAGACATACACTAAATCAAAAAATAGCAAAATCCCACAAAAAAATAACCACCATAAGCTCAAAAAACAGTACTTATGATAATCAAAACGTTGAAAAATGAAGATGAAAACCAACTTGCAGAACATGTGATTGCAGGGGAGCAAAATGGGTCGATTAAACAGCTGAAGACTGCAATAAACAGACGAAATAACAAAATCTGCGGTTATAAACATTGAAACATCGAATATTTTCATCAAGATTCATGATAAGTTAACGAACCAAATGGGGCATTTGAGCTCAAGCCCGAGCTTTTGGAGATGAAGAACCCAAGGGTTGATTGACCGTTGAGCTTCTTCCATTTTTGCTTCACAGTTGATGGTGATTTTGGGAGATGTAAATGGTGTGGTGATGTGATTTGAGGGGAAGATGAAGGTGCAAAAAATGATTTTTAGAGGGGGAAAAAGCGGGATTACTGCCGCCGTCAGTTTGAAATGATTAAGGTGGCGCGGGTTTTCAAGATTTTGTCATGTCAGAAAATGAGATGTTTTAGCTTGCAAAATCTCCCGCCAGTTCTGTTGGGCATTTCACTATTTTGTTTGTGTAAAATAAATTTTATAATAATAAAATGAATAAATTACTTATTATTAATACATAAATTTAAAAAATATATACATTTTATATTTAATCAAACATACATAGTAAAAAAGATACATCGAATTATAATTATAATTATTCATCAAATAACTTTTTTTTACCATATATGCTCAATCAGATTATTTTTTAAAGCTTTATGAATTCCTTTATTATAAAGTTATGCCCTTTTAGCTGAAAATATTGTTTATCATCTTTACTAGAGTTTATTGACTTTACAAAGGCTGCCCATAGAGGATATATATCATTTACGACATAATATATCATGTTATATTATAGACCATTCACGACATAACTCGCATTTGTGCTCGACCTGGCAATACAACATCATAAAGTAGATTAGTGGAGGATATTAATATCACTGCATGAAACTGATGTTCCAAAGAATGCATGTCATATCCACAAGTCATACGATGCAACGACTTCTAAAATGATTGTTGGTTTACCGCTTCTGCCTGTACATTGTCCAGCCCAAGCAGTGGGGTAATTTTTGCATTGCCAGTGCATGCACTAAACGCTCCCTATCATTCTTGAAAAATCCACGTTCTTTTTCAATGTG
The DNA here is from genome assembly GCA_018326445.1 of Flaveria brownii. Classification (NCBI taxonomy): domain Eukaryota; kingdom Viridiplantae; phylum Streptophyta; class Magnoliopsida; order Asterales; family Asteraceae; genus Flaveria; species Flaveria brownii. The sequence goes on from BJCN01310399.1 coordinate 15,699, forward strand.
AAGTAGTTTTGCTAAATCAATATTATATTGTATTTATGAGAAATAAAAGTGACAAATTTTAGTATTGTTTTATAAATTTACTAGATAAGATAATGTTACATTTTTAAGATTAATAAAAATAATAGATTACAAACCAATTATACGTGGACATGTGTTAAAGATAATACGAGTATTAAAATCATAACCTTGGGTTGTGAAGACAATCCGGTCGTGAGCATTGGTTGTCAAAATTAGAATTTCAATTTTTTAATTTGATCTGGAGACATAGGATCACAACCGGTCAAAGATGGGAGTTGTCTAAAAAATTCATTAATTATTATAGAAAATGATTGTAAGTAGTTGTGTGTGAGAAATAGTAAATGTTACTTTTTATATGTATATTTGAAAAAATACTATTAACCCCTTATAGTTTTTACTTTTTTAAATTATTATAAATAAATGAGAGAAAAAGTATAATGATAAAAATATAAGAACATATTGTTTAATTAAAAATATAAAAGACCTATAATTTAGTTTATAAGAGCACTGCTAGCGGAATCTATTATAGAACACGATAAGTATTATAGCATGATGATTTAAAGAAAATAATTTTTTATTTGTCCAGTATAAAAATAAAGAAACAATGAATGTACGCTTATGGTATTCAAAATATATACTAATCGGTCATAACTATAAATACGTAAAATTCAAATACGTTTTTAAACAACTTTTACTTATAAATACCATATAATCAACATACGGTTATAACTATTCTAAGCCACGTCACATTTGTAAGGAACAAGCACTAATGTCACTAAGCTAACAAAAGCATAAACTTAAAGTTGCTATATTATTTACTTTTTGTGAATATTTCAATTATAATTTTAAAAATAAATATTTATAGTTAGGAGAAGTAAGATAAGGGGCTCTTTCATATCAGCTTATCCCGTCCAGTCAGAGATAACTGCTGACCGGGTAAGTGGTCGGGTTGTTTGATTTCCACTCCTCATTTTCTGACCGAGTCTTTTACAGCTGACCCACAATTTCCCTTGTTTCTGACCGAGTCTGAATTTTTTATGTTTCTGACCCGGTCCAGTCCATACAAAACATTCAAACAACCCCTAAGTAAGATCCAATTTGACCCAGAACCCGCCTTGTTAGCAAAAAAAGGATCCAAGTTGGGAGCAAGTGGTGACGTGGCAGCACACACAGAATGAATGAAGAATCCTCACCAATTAAAAAATAAAAATCAATATCAATCAGTTAAATTGTGATTAAAGATATCGTCTTCTTAAGATTAAAAATAAACATAAACTCATCCATAAAATGCTTACACAATAAGAACAGAGGCTTGATGTTTAGAGAATTTCATTCACTTACATGTGACGCCATTCTCTTACACATTTCTAATTGTTGATCTCCGTAAGTAAATTTCTCTTGTGGCGATTTAGGAACCCCTCAATAGTATATATTAAATTATTTTATTAATATCTGGTTATGATTATTGATTAGTGAGTGTGATACAATTACTTATTCCTTAAAAGAGAGCAAGACATCTAAGGGCGTTTGGTTCGTATAATTTGTTATAATTGAAATTGGAATTAGATTTTGAATTTGAATTGGAATTAGAATGAATTGAAATTATAATGAATTATATTTGGAATTCAATATTTTCCAAATGATTTGAAATTTAAGGGAATTGAAATCTATAAAGCGAATTTAAACTCTAATTAGATTTTTAGTGACAAGAAACTTATAAAAGAATTAGAATTTATCATTACAAACAGCCACCACCTCAATGCCCATTGATTATCACTGCTACATACCATCGATCGCCCCCGATGTCACCGCCGACAATCAACCGCGACCACCAACCGCGATAATCGGCCGGTGGAAACGGACGTTTGTAGGCGGCGGGGGTGCGGTTACCGTGACTGTCGATTTTTCGACCACGGTTATGGCATGATCGGTTGTCGAGGGGTCTGGTAGTCAGGGTAGAGTGACAAGTGAGCAGTGAGTGGGGCTTCAAGGGCGACAACGACTGTAGTCGGAGATGGTGTTCGACGGCGGCGACAACAGGCGGAGGTGGCACGATTGGTGCGGCGGGCGGCAGCGACAGTCGGGGTTATTGGCGGCGGCAACCGTCGGTGGTCGGGGTCGGTGACGGAGGC
>BJCN01310400.1:0-21983 GCA_018326445.1 Flaveria brownii
TGGTGGTTGTGAGTTGTAATTCCGGATGATAATGCTCAATTATATCGCGTATTGTAGTGGGAATCTTTGTTACGATCGCATCGGTGTAAATTTGAGACAAAACCGCGGCTTAAAACCGGGTTTTTGTGTCTTCGCCGGAGCCGCCGGACCTTGGCCGGAAAAACCCGCCGGAATCGCGGGTAGGGGGAGAAAAAGAGGGTATTATAAGCAGTGTCATTGTATTAGTTAAAATCTTCTTTCATGAATTGTTCTCTTCTCACTACTCTAGTAGCAAGTTGCTTGTGAAATAGTTGTGTTAATGGCTGTGAGATGATATATGATGATGATTTTGCTAGAACATGAGACACTTGCAATTTTACTGTTTTGTGAAAATTCACAATGATAACAATAGTGAAAATTAGAAGTGTGCTTGAACCGGGTCGGGTGGGGAGGGGACAAAACCGGGTTGGCGACTGGAAGAGGAAATCTGTTTTAAACCCTGCGGGATGTATCGGGTCCGAACCGAGTTGAGAAACTACCAGGTTGAAAGCGGTTCGCGTTGTCAGATAGGGTTTTGAACCCCGGTTCTATGTGCGGTTCTATGTGCAGCTCTAATATGACCATCATGTTGGCAATCAGAGGTGTTAATCACAAAAGAGAGGCTGAATAGAACAATTTTCTGGTGTATTCTCTTGAATGATGAACTTACAATTACAAGGAAATTGAAAGGAAGTTTGAAGAGAAACTAACACTCTCTTGAAAAACAAACACACATGAAGAGTTTAAATACAAAAAAAAATTGAACTATCATCCACTAGTCCCACTTTCTCCACTTTGTCACATCATGCAACCATTCCAAAGAATATCACCTTTTCCACTTTGTCACACCATGCAACCACTCCAAGAATAACACCTTCTCCACTTTCACTTAATCACATTGACTTACAATAGTTGCATTAGCATTTGTAAAGTTACCATATTGGACACCAACGTTGTTATTTCAAGAGTATAAATGGATGATAAATCACAACAAAAGTACTTTGATTGGCCTATCAACAATCTTAGTAGAGTTGAAATATGACAGTTAATTAATGCCAACATTACCAAAATTTGCTTCACAAAGTCACGCAAATAAAGGAAGCAATAGAGACAAACATCAACCAACTTTTCATAATAGAAAAATATCAATTGAACTGAACCAGAATGCATAGCCCTAACATCATACACAACATAAATTGCAACCACAGAATATCAAATTTCAATTACGTCGTCAATCGTCTTGTCATGTCGTGTCAAAATTAAAAACCCTCTAAAAGCAATGTAGATTCATATTCTGAACATCAATAGTAAGCCCGAGATTACCGAAAATCAAGTAATAGGGCCAAATATTGCCATGCAATAGAAGACTAATCACCATAGGTCCATACCTTATTTGGATACCAAGGGTCGCCCGATATTCATTGAACCATTGCCGATCAAGTCATTGGTTAGGTTCAAGAAAACCAACTTTTTTTTTGAACGACCAACAAATAATTTTTAAGTCCGGTCACCCGAGTAAACCCGTTGGCGAAAGACCACCCACGCCCGCGAACCCAGACAACGCTGGTGATCCGGCTCGCCCACCATTTCAAAGGAAACCCACCACCCAAAGGCCCACTGTGGTAAAAACCCTTAGCCAACTTGGAGCATATTGCACCAAGTGAGACTCTACCCCATGACCTCCACTTTAAAAATTCATAGGATGCCTTCTCCTAAACCAGTTGATCTATGACCCATTAGCCAAGAAAACTACCTAACGAGGCTTCTCAACTGTGTAACGGCTCAAACTAAAACCCACTACATCCAAAGTTGTGGTCGTTTAAGTCATCGACGGGCTGCAATCGTGGCCAGAAATAACCGCCACCACTGCTTGATGATGCGGAGATGAAGATGAGTATGATAAAATAGGCACGTGGATGTTGGTACCAGGCCTTCTCTTCTTCAATTGTAAATCTAACTTTTGTTATGAGTTTTGTGATTATGTTGAATAACAGAGAGAACGAAAGTGAACTGAACTGCATATGTTTTGAAAAGGACAAGTACTTCATTTCTTAAACATTAAACAAAAAAACCTACAAATAGCTTACATCATGTGGGATAATGGAGTGCACAATTTACTAAACTACCTAATACATGATATACCTCTCTTGCACGTTACCAAACACAACCACAGTCAAAGGCATATCAATTCAACTACTAAGTATTCAAATTAAAATACTAATAAATAAAAACAACACATAAACCGACCCGGCTCGTGACCCGACTTGACCTGTCAAGATTAACCAACTTTCACCCCGTAATCTTGACGTCCACCCATTTTTTTCAAAGTAGGATCGGTTCTTCTTCTTGGATCAAATTGGCCTCTTTGTCTTTGTATTTCCATTTAGTGCATTCATAACTAAAGTGACCAAAAGTTCCATAATCAAAACATCAAATTCCATTCTTGTCACCTCGACCCAATCCTTTACCTCGGCCTCTTCCACCTCTTTCATAGTTTTTCCCACGTCCTCTCCCTCTTCCATTACTTTCACCACACTTTTGTTCATTGGCCATCAAGAGTTGTCCTTGTTCCTCATCCTTTGCTTCATGACTTTGAAGCCTTTCTTCATAAGCTTTCACCCTTCCAACCGCTTCTAAAAATGGCATACTTGCAATGTCTAAATATTGTTCAATGGGAGGTACAATTGGTAAGTACTTCTTTGGAACCGAATTGAGAAACTTTCTCACAATCACCTCCTCGTCAAGACATGAACTAAGACTTTTAAATTTAGCAACAATACCACTTATCTTACCCGAAAAGTCATTGATTGATTCATTGTCTTTCATCTTTAGCATCTCCAATTTGTTTCTTAACATTTGCAACCTTGCTTCTTGCACTCGTTCGGCTCCTAGATAGCGAACCCGAATTGATGCCTAAACATCTTTCACATTCTTGTGTTTAGCAACCTATAAAAGAACATTCTCTAGGAGAGTTTGATAAATTATACCTTTAGTGGTATAATTCTTCTCATCAACCTCATCTTTGGTTATAGCATGCTAATGTCCATATGCCCTTAACACGGTTTCAATCATAATAGACCAAGTAGTGTAATTGGTCTCAGTTAATTCTACGTTGAAATGATACATTACCTTTCTCACGAACCACAATTTCTTGTTGTACGTTACCTTGCTCATGAACCATAATTTCTTTCTTTTCTCCCCCCATTCTTTCTGCAAGAAATTACCTTTCTCAGTCTAGCTTTCTTTCTCAAGCAAAACGCCGGTCACGGTTGTCTCTTTCGGTCTCGGTTTAATCTTTCTCGGACTAGGTTCATCCGGTCTTTTGTAGCGGTTGTTTCGGTCACTCGGCCGAACTCCCTTTTCGGCCACGGTCTTTCTTTCTTCTCGCCGGTTCTTCCTTTCCAACATTGGTCTCTTTCTTCGGTCTTTGCTGCTATAGCAGCCGGTCTTCACGCCACCTTTCGCTACTCACATGGAACGCCCCTTTCTCCTTCTAAACGACCAGAGCCCTGATGCTCTGATACCAAATATTGGTACCAGGTCTTCTCTTCTTCAATTGTAAATATAACTTTTGTTATGAGTTTTGTGATTATGTTGAATAACAGAGAGAACGAAAGTGAATTGCATAGATTTTGAAAAGGACAAGTACTTCATTTCTTAAACATTAAACAAAGAAACCTACAAATAGCTTACATCACGTAGGATCATGGAGTCCATAAATTACTAAACTACCTTTTTTAATGGTAAATGTACGACCCTGCTTCGGAGGATAGGTGTTATCTTAATCGGGTCCACCTATCCGTTTCCCAGCCGGGACCGCACCCCAAACCCTTCAAGGAGAAAACCCATTACTGAGAAAACCCCTGGCTCAATTATGAGCATTTTGCTTAGAGTGAGACTCGAACTCATGACCTCCCTTTATTTACATATCATGGGTACCTTACCTTAACCAGTTGTGCTAAGGATCATTGAATTATTAAACTACCTAATGCATGATATATCATTCTTGCACATTACCAAACACAACCATGGTCAAAGGCATACCAATTCAACTACTAAGCTATTCAAATTAAAATACTATTAAATATAAACAACCCATAAACTGACCCGGTTCGTGACCAGACTTAACCCGTCAAAATTAACCCAACAGTGGAAACCAACAGCGTGCCTTAAGACAGATCCAAAAGCTTTCTTTCTCGCCATGCATGCTTTCTCAACTATCTCTCTCTCTCTCTCTCACACACACACACTCTAAACTAATAAAGAAAGCGGTGGTGGTGGTGGCGGTGGCTTATAGATAGTGCCTTAAAATTAAGACCTCAAACTATGGTGGCCAAAATGAAAAAGTAGAAAAGCCACTGATTCTTTACTTCTGAAATTAACATATAGGTTAAAGGTTAATTTGTTTTTAAGTATTGGGCCTTATCTTTTTAGCGAGCATAATTGTGGAGCACTAAGCAAAAGGTGTTTGATGGTTAAGTTTCCCTTTGAAGGATGCAAGAGTAAAAGACGTTTGGTTATTTAGTTTAGCTTTGTTATTTAGTTTAGCTTAAAGCATTCATTCTCATCTCTTAAATTTATTTAAAAATTACCGTCTCTTAAATTTATACCTAATTTTAATAAATCATCTACATCTGATTCATCATCCCATCTTAAGTGTCTGTTTGGTATATGGTAATGAAATGGATGAAGAAATGTAATGAATAAGGAAATTGAATGGATGAGATAATTAATTGAATCATTACATTCTATTATCATGTTTGGTCATTATTTAAAAATAATATAAATCATTACTTTGTGTTGTTTGTTAGTTATGAAAAAATAAAAGAATAAAATGTAAAAGTAGTTATGGTGGTGATGGTTGGTGGAGATTTCCGGTGGTGGTCGGGGCCGATGGTGGTTTCCTATGGTGGTGGGCGGTGCCGGTGGTTAGCGACCGCGGGGTGGTCAACGGTGCCGGTGGTTGTTGGTAGCGCTAACGGTGGCCGGTGGTTAGCAGTGGAGGCCGGTGGTTGGTGGTGGTCGATGCTGGTAGTGGTGACCGTTTCTGGTGGTGGTTGCCAGTGATGAACAATCTTGGTGGAGGTGGTGATTATTGTGGTGGGTGAGTGGGTGGTGTTGGTGACAAGAAGGGATGAAATGAAAATAAAGAAAGGGGGTGGATCAAATAAATTTGAGGGAGTGGAATCAACTATGTAATGGTTAATTCTATTACTTTCACCAACTAAACATGTCTTTTTTCATTCACCCTCAATGGTTCATTCCATTCTGCTCCTTATTCCTGCATGCCAAACACTACTTAATATTCCCTTGTTTGCTATATCTCTCTCTTCCTTTTCATATGACTTTAAGTATCATCTATTTTGTCTTATTATTATGTCTTTCAAATATTTATTAGCAACCAAATATTCACAGTACATGGACAGCAAGATTATTGGCTCACATCATTGGATATTTCGGTTACCACAAGTCCAGCGAGAATCAATCTCTTAAAATCACCAAACTAATGTGATTGTTTATAAATCGCCAATTTGTATCATTTTTATATTTATCTTGTAACTGTATATTTATACTTGATTGAATTTAAAGAGGGACACAACTGGGAACCCAATCTTTTATAGTAACAGAGACTAGAACTTTCTTTTTTTTCATCCCTTCCTCGTAGTCGTGTTAACCTCCGATCCCTCTTTTTTATTCCCCAAACACACCCACTGCTCCTTCTTTTTTACTAATCTCATGGATCTCAAGTCCCACCCTGCCCTCATGGTCACAAACATCTGGAATTTTGTTCCCTTTACACTCGAGATGGAAGGCGGCTAATACAACTCTTGGGTCAAGTTGTTCAAATTACACTGCAAAGCGTTTTTTATGTATAATCATATCAACTCGTCTGTCACTCCTCCTATTCTATCTGAACCATAACCGAAAACAAAGTTTAAGCCTCATGCCAACCCAAAGCTGTCACACAGGCGGATTGACTTGTAGCATCGCTTAGATGCCATTATTATTCAGTAGATCTATAACATGAAATCAAATTACCTTTTACACGCCATTCTTAAAAACAAATCCACTGTTCTTCAAGCTTGGATCTCTCTAGCCATGGAATCCAACATATGGATTTTCCTAAAATCCCTCTTGGAATGCACCACCACCCCATACCTCATGGACTTACCCGCCATGTCCCTATCATTCGACACCAAATAATTGCCAAGTCCCACCCAAAATAGTCCGCATCATGGTCAAGGAGTACCTGGTTTGTTCCCTTAACAACAACAAGCATATGCAACTTCAAAACTATCCTATGCGCCTACTGATATCGAGCAAGCACTACATGTCGTGTCCTTGAACTCTATAGAACATCAAGGCTTTTTTGACAAAAGCGCCACCTCACACATGACTCATAACTCAGGTATACTTTCCTCCAAATTTAATAATGGTGCGTTTAATAATGTAATTGTTGAAATAGCAAATCCCACATCGGTCATGGATAGGAAAGATTCCTGGTTCCTAAGGAATGTATGGCCTTTAATATAACCAACTTATTTAGGGTGTATAGGCTGTGAGTGAGATGAGAACTCCACAGTTAAGTGTGCTCTGGTGGCAGTAATCCAAGGATGGGTGACCTTCACGGCTAGTTTTCACCCGTGCAACTAAAAACAAATCAATGAGCTTCTCGTGAGCAAAGCATAAAATATTAGTGGTATGAGAGGCTGGGTGTTACAAAATGGTATCAGAGCCACTCCTGTGCCGCTCAGGGTGGTGGGACAAGCCTCACCATGGACAGTGAGTTCTCGTGCTCATCGAGGACGGCGAGTCCAAAAGGGGGTGATTGCAACACCCTAGGAAAATCCCACATCGACCGTGGACATGAGAGATTTATGGTTTATAAGAAATGTCTGAACTCTAATATTACCAACACGTTTTGGATGTATTGCCTGTAGATGAGAGGAGAATTCCATAGTTAAGCGTGCTCATATGGAAGCAATCTGGGGATGGGTGACCTTCGTAGGAAGTTTTCATCCAGGCAACGAAAAGCAAATCTGTGGGTTCCTCGTGGGCAAAACGGACAATATAGGTGGTATGAGGGGTCGGGTGTTACAAAATTACTAGTTATTGAAATTGGGCATCATGTTTTACCTCCCCCTTACTTCTTTTAAAACTAAACCAAATGTTGCTTATCCCTAATCTCATTACCAACCTTATTTTTGTTTTTCCTTTAACCCGAGATAATAATGTTACCGTGGAATTTGACCTCTATGGTTTTGTTATGAAGGATTACTAGACGCGAACACCTATCCTACGATGTGATAGCACATGAGATTTGTACCCACTCACGCTCAATTCTCTCCCTTCAACATAGACTTCAACCGCCTTGACAATTATCTCTGAAGACGTTTGGCATCAACGCCTTGGTCAACCCCAGGCTCTTATCTTTAACTTTTTGAAGTCTAGTTTACCTTTTGTTTTGAATAAACCATTGTCAAACATTTGCTCTTCTTGTCCTTTTAGAAAACATATTCGATTGTCATTTAGTGAATCTACAAATATTACTTATTCACCTTTTGATATTAAGTGGTCACAAATAATATCTCTTATTTCTTTATAACAAAACAAATGTTTTATGGACCTTCCTAATTGGACATAAGTCTCAAGTGTTCGACATTTTTTGAAAATTTAACTATTTAAAACCCAAGATGATAAAGAGTATAACAAAAAAAATTTTCACCAATATCACAAAAACCATGGGATTTCTTTTTGGTTATCATGCCCTAACACTTCGTCTCAAAACGAAAAGGTCAAACAAAATATTCATTCTTTAAACAACATCATTGTACTCTTCTCACCCACTCATTGACTCCTAATAATTTTTGGCATCACGCCTTACAACATGCCACTTACCTTCGTAATATCATTTCTTCTATACTATTGCAACACAAAACTCCCACCACCCTTCTCTTTAACCGCACACCCACCTGTTCATATTTACGTGTTTTTGGATGCTTATGTTGTCCACTGTTCCCTTTCACGACCATCCACAAATTACAAAAATGCTCTTCACCTTGAATTTTCTTAGGGTATCCTTCTAAACATCACGGGTGCAGGTACTATATCTGATTTCTAGAAAAATCATTATCTCTTGATACGTAATTTTTAATAAAACCTCATGTCCCTTTTCTAATACTCTTACACCAAATTTTCAAACATATCGTTTGTTTTTCGAATGAAACTCACCTCATATCTCACATTCTTCATTCCACAGTAACACAGCGTCATCCTTAGGCCTACACCCAAGCCCAAATCTTAATACCTCACACCATCCAGTCCCCCTTCTTAATGACTAGTCTTGGCCACCAACCTCACCCTTAATCCCATCTCCAAACACGAATATTGTGAGTAGTATATGGCTTTTTGGCATAAAAAGTATTCAAACGGGTTCTTAGAAAGATACAAAGCATGTTTAGTGTGTGATGACCGTTCTCAACAAGTGGGTATCGACTGCGGTGAAACATTTAGCCTCGTCATGAAACCCGCTACGATCTACACCCCTTGTTAAATTTAGGTGTATTAAATGGATGGCCAATCCATCAAATTGACGTGAAAAACACATTTCTTCATGCCAACCTACAAGAAACAGTTTACATGTACCAACCGTTGGGTTTTCGTGACAAACGCTTTCCCGATCATGTTTGTTTATTAAAGAAATCCCTATACGGTTTTCAACAAGCTCCGCAAGCTTGGTATCTGATATGTAGGGGGTTTCACTATATTAAAATGTTTAATTATGTGTTTTTATGTGTTTAATATTGTGGAACACGATTACTTTGAGAGATTATTGAATTTCAGGTTTGCGGAGCTTAACCGACACAAATCGGGTACTTTTCGGGAGTTAGAATGGAAGCCAGAAGTTCACAAAGAAGGCAACACTTGAGAAATAGACACATTGAAGGAAAAGTGAAGGGGACATAAATTACGTCACTAAGGACGTAAATTACGTCCTACATGTGATAAGCCAAAATAAAGCATGCAAACTAGGACGCAAAACATGAGAAAAAGTGTTGATTCAAGGGGCTAGTAAATTATGTCCCTGGGGACATAAATTACATCCCTGGGCTGATAGCTACGAATTTTTAGTGTTTTGTAACCTAATTAAATGTTAAAAAGGGGGTTGCAAATTTATTCTTCACCAAGTCATTTTTAGCCATTCAAAGAGCAATTTTGAGAGCAACGAAGACCTAAGGATCCATCCTTTCATGCAGTCAACTCATATGAAAACCGATTTCAATTCCATGACAACCATTACAGCTAAATCACTCGTGATCTTCTTCTGGTGTAGGGTTTGTGTTTATGACATTTGTTTAACCTTAGTTGTTCTTAGATTGGGTTGAAGTTTTGATTGACATGTTAACCTATATGATTTCAATTATTGGTTGATTACTTTAAATGGTTTTCCTTAGTTTTGAATCTTAATCTAATACTCATCAGTTTTTGGTTTCTTTACATCATGTGCATTGTGAGTCTTACGTTTTGATAAGCAAATTGAAATTGGTAGTTTGTGAATAGGTTCATTTAAACCCATTCCATCTCTATCACTAAAATCAATCAAACCAATACAATTATATCTATGTGGTTGTTTGCGAAGAATAAATAGGTTACAACTTTATTTTACAAACCTGAAACCCGGAGTGGATATTAAGTTTTTACAATCAATCAAGTTAATAAATTTGCAAATTTTGTTTTCTAAATCAATTATTAATTCAAAGTTATTTTCTTCATAAAATTAAAATCATTGAACTAGAGTTACACTTTTTAAATATTCCTTGTGTAGACGACCGTACTTACCCATACTAGTATAGGTGAGCTAAGCCTTAATTTAAATTTTTTTAGTACACCATGACAATCTACATTTGTATCAACGGTTTGCGGTTTATGTTTTCTCATATGGATTTTAACATAATCAATCGGATCACTCACTTTCATTTATCGATTGGGTTACGAAATTGCTTCTCTACTTTTATATCCGGATGACATAATCTTAGTCACTTCTACAAATCGCCTTCGATTTTACTTCATGTAGTCTGTCTCCAAAGAATTTGCTAAGAAGAATTTAGGACCCTTGAGCTACTTCGTGGGCATTGTTGTTCATCGCTAAGGCACATCATCTTTTTATCTAAAAAGACTTATGATCAAGACATTCTTGAATAGACAAGCATGAGTTTATGCAACCCAACCTCAACTCCAGTAGACACAAAGCAAAAACTTAGTGCTACCGATGATAATCCACTACCCAACGGTACCGAGTATCGTCACTTAGCAAACACTCTCTAATATCTGACGTTCAACTACCCCGACATCTCACCTACGCGTACAAAAAGTGTGCATGCACATGCATGTTCCACGTACCTCCCACATGCATGCTCTAAAAAGAATCCTTCGATATATAAAAGGTACAATTGGTTACGGTTCATAATCGGTTCAATGGCTTCCACTACCCTCATCACTTATACGGACGCTGATTGGGGTGGGTGCCCTGACACACGTTGGTCAATGTTTGGGTATTCTGTCTGCATGGGCGACAATCTACTCTCTTGGTCCTCAAAACGCCAACTAATCTTATCTCGCTCAAGTATGGGGGCCGAATACCACAGAGTTGCTAATGTTATTTGGAAGTTTGTTGGATTTAAAACTCATTGGTTGAGCTTCAATAAACCACCAAAGTACATAACTGTTGTTTATTGTGACAATGTTAGTGTCATTTATCTCTCTGGAAATTTCGTCCAATATCAACAAACTAAACACATAGAAATGGATATTCATTCATTCGAGAAAAAGTCGCTCGTGGATAGGTACAGGTCTTACACGTTCCATCCTGGTACCAAATAGTCGAAATTTTTACAAAAGGACTTCTATGGGTTTTATTCGAAGATTTTCAAAATAGTCTTAACATCCAACAACCATATGTTTTGACTATAGGGGTATATTAGCAACCAACTATTCACAGCACATGGACAGCAAGATTATTGGCTCAAATCATTGGACATTTTGGTTACCACAAATCCAGCCGAGAGTCGATCCCTCGAAATCACCAAATTAAAATGATTGTTTGTAAATTGCCAATTTGTATCATTTCCATATTTATCTTGTAACTGTATATTTATACTTGATTGGAATAAAAAATGTATACAACTGGATACCAAATCTTTTGATATCGATTAAACAAGTTAGAAAGAAAAGTTGCGGACGATTTACAAGGCATTGGCACAGATCCTGATGAAATCACATCACATATATCAAGAAAGAAGAAAACAATTTCTTCGGGTGGTAGCATACTAAGGCAGTGGCTACAAATTTGATGTGTAGTTGAAAATAATCACATTAAAAAATGCAATTTGCAAGAACTATACAGACTCGATTCAACTTATAAAGAGCAAATTATCACGGAGGGTGTTTACGATTTGCAATCAGGATTCGTTAAAGGCGAACACTAGGGCTTGGAAGATGAACAATTACGGGTGTCTATGATTTGCAAACACTAGGGCTTGGGAGATGAACAATTACGGGTGTCTATGATTTGCAATCACAAGGATTGAGGAAGAGAGTGATTTAGGAGGGAAGAAGAGTGCTAACTTGATTTCTGCATGGAGATTTTTCATTTATTTTCCCTTATAATTCAAAGACAGGGATAGTTACACGAATATTATTGTGAATGTTTTTACTGATTAAGGTATAACTAAAAAAGGGTGAGGGTTGGGTCCAATGGTAAAATCACTTAAGCTGATGTGATGAAACACTATTGAGATCAATAGTTGACATACGCGTATAAATTAATAATTATGGTGTACATTAAATGAGGTAGAATAAGTAGATAAAATATGACCATTAAAAAACTTAAGAGTAAATTTCACATTTAGTCCTTATGTCTTTATTAAAATTTTAGATTTGGTCTCTAATCTTTAAAAATTAAAGATATAATTAATAATTTCCATTCTTTAGATAATCTTCAATAGACGTTTTTCATACTTCAAAAACAGCCACATGAACATCTATTGAGTTTGTCGCACTTCGGATGGGGATGTTTTTGATGTAATTATTCTTCCACAAGAACACCAAAAAATGAATAGATGTAGATCCATGTACTATATATATGGATATATATATATTAAAGAGAGAAAAAATGAGTGGTTAAAAATAAAAAGATGGTGATGATTTGACAAAGTTTTTTTAGTTTTCTTATTAGAGTGATTTTTGAAGATTTTAAAACACATATGTTTTTCTGACGTGTTAGCTCACTAGATTCGTTATTAGTTGTTTTTAGAACTTACTATTAGTGATGCTCTTAATTTAATAGTTTCTCTTTCTACTTTAATTCAAAGGCCTAACATTTATTTATACTAATAAATCAAAATATCTTGAAGACACATGGCATATTTTTAGGCAGTCCATGCCACCTAAACTCTATCCATTTGTCATCACTAGAATAAACTTATATATGTTAAATCTATATTTACCAAAAAAATGTTTATAATTATTTTTTGAATTATTATTTTGGAAATATAATTGATATGGGAGCAGTTGCAAACGTTTTTCTTAAATTATTTTTGATAATAAAATTTCATGATCACATAATATTGGAATCAAAATTCATTTATATACTGTGAGTATATGTGATACATGTTTTACTTAAAATTTTGAAAAATTATATTTTTTCTTTATTCATTTGTGTATTTAATAAAATTTCATTTCACTCGAACTGTTCGTTTTATATCGTCAATGACAAGACGTTCTAAATTTATTATAAAACGTTATTGTTAGACGTGAATATATAATTCTTAATACTATTATAATTATATAATCAATATAAAAAATTAAAATCATGAGTAACTTTGTAAAATAGTAATCAAATTTTAGGATTATTCTAATTAGGCCACTAATAAAGTTTTTTGTTGCAATCAAGTCACTTATTTTTGTCCCAATCAGATTATTAAAATTTCAATATTGCTCTAATTAAGTTATTCATAAGTTTTAAAAATGTATAAAAGTTGAAATCTAAAAAAATTAACAATATTTATAAAAAAAACTTAATTATTTAAAAAAATTGTGAATTATTTAAAACAATTAGAAAAATATGAGTGACCTGATTATAACACTCTTAAAATTTTAATGACCTAATTGGAACAAATAAAAATATTAGTGACCCAATTGAAACACTCTTAAAACTTTAGTGACCTTATTAGAACAAATAAAAATATGAGCAACCTAATTGAAACACTGTTAAAACTTGCTTACTATCCAGTAAAGTTTTTCCTATTAATGAATATATCTAATATATTTTTATGAATAATAATTATCGTTTTTTCGTATATTATTGTTTAAAACTTGAATACGTCTGATATATATATACATATATATATATATATATACATATATATATATACATATATATATACATATATACATATATATACATATATATATAATATAACTTTATTGATTCGTTGATGTCTTATCTAGAAAATATATTAAATTATACATATATACTATTTATTATATAGTTTTTTTTTTATTTTCACTCGTGTAACACACGGGTATCTAACTTAGTTGCTAAGTATGAGATGTTGGCACAGGGGTATTTATGTTATTAATTAAGGTTTATGAATCCACAATAACATCCAACTTTTACATTTTAAGTCATCAAATAACTAACTGTTTCAAGTTTCTTCATGTGATAACTACTTATGCTATTATTATGCAACAAAGATACGCATAGAGTTTATACCACTCATCACATGCTATGTAAGTAAACTTGTAACTTTACATACTAAAGCCTAACAATCCTATTAAACAGGGGTCTCAGATCTGCATACATATATTAGTCTATAACATTATAACATACCGAGCATCAACAATATTAGATTTCATAAGCATATATTAGTCTATCAATAATGTTAGTTGCCAAATGGTTGGTGTATAAGGGAGAAATGAATTCCAATTTACAAGTATGGCTAAAGGGTTTCAAGATAGTGATGCTATTTCTAGTTTGATATGTTAGATTCAATGAAGTAATAGATTTTTAACCCAAGTGGTTGAAATAGTGATGGATGTGAAACAATATAGATGAATACGGTTAAGATAAGAATTGTTGCATTGTTGGTAATCGACTAGACGAGTTGATTGAATAAATACTTTAAAGTGAATAGTTAGTATTGTAAAGAGAAATGGTAAAATGGTTATTTAGGTAATTTTGCTTAGTTTTTATTTGTTTGAATGGTGAGGAGACAAGTACAAGCATCCCTCCCTCCCTCCCTCCCTCATGTGATCCACTTGCTTCCACGTCAACCAAGAAATCTATCTGCTGTGGATAAATCTCAACCTTAAAGATATGTATGGGATTCATAATCATCATCATCATCATCATCATCGTCCTATCTTTCTTTCTATCTTTGGTTGCAGCAAAAGAGACGATTCAAGTAAGTAAAAATGGCTAAGCTCCTTTCTTCTTCCCTCCCTGCCTGTAATGCTTATGCCGCCCCTACACAACGCAACCCCTCCTCCTTCGCTATTAATAATAATAATAATAATAATAATACTCCATTCAGATCCCACTTCCATGGCCTCACCCTCTCCATCGTCCCTCTTTCTTCTTCGTCTTCTTCGTCTTCTTCGTCTTCTTCTTTGAGCAGCAAGAGCCCCCTCACTGTCTCTGCTAAGGTACATTACATTACATTACATGACTTGCTTATTTACCTAGCTACCGCTTTTTCACTTGCTCATATATAAATCATCATCTGGTGTACGTTTCAGGTAAACAAAGGGTCCGTGCCCCCGTCCTTCACACTTAAAGATCAAGAAGGTAAGACTGTGAGCCTCTCCAAATTCAAAGGCAAGCCTGTTGTCGTCTACTTCTACCCTGCTGATGAAACCCCTGGTTGCACCAAACAGGCACTCCTCTCTCTCTCTCTCTCTCTCTCTCTCTGCTCTGCTACTTTCACAAACTTATATTAATATTATGGGAGGGAATTAATAATGTTTTCTTTATTCAACCACGTATACACTTCTGATTTCATATCTGAATGAATGTAATTTGTGTGATCGATGCAATCTGCAGGCATGTGCATTCAGAGACTCGTATGAAAAATTCAAGAAAGCAGGAGCCCAGGTTGTTGGGATCAGCGGTGATGACGCAGAATCACACAAGGTAACACCACCCTCTCATCATCAAACTTTTTATGTCGCTTTTCTCTTCTGCCACCATTACCTCTATTATCTATAATAACTACTTACCCACCAAAATATTAAATACCTATATCAAAACTATCCTTAAGTAACTCCATTCTCCTACCAAATAAAAGACGTGCACTATATCAAAACTATAACAATATCAAACCAATAAAACCTACTAAACAAACTCTAGGACACCAAAACTGTGCAGAAAGTCCACGGCCCAACACTTGATTACCAGGTTTATAAAAATAAATATATGGCACAAGTTCAATGATTCTGTTGCTTAATTGGTAATAGTAGTATGGATGCTTGTACATGTTGCGAATTGAACACAAAGAATTGAGATTACCAGAAATTCAATCTACTAAAACTTCAATGGAATTGCCGAACTTGATTACAAGAAGAACTAAAACGGATTACTTAAATCCCTAAAAGTAGTTAACCGAAATTAACAAACAACCAAACTAACACTATACACCCTGAACCTTTGATTGTTGACATAAAAGACCCAGAAACTAACACTTATACAAAAACACTATGGCAGTTGACTTTAGTTGACTTCATATTCGAATTTGAATCAACAATCTCCACCTTGAAGTCAACTTAAGTATCATATTAACCCACACCCAAGGCATCAAGGCAAAAATGAAACTTTGGTCCAGGCAAAGTCTTGGTGAAAACATCAGCAGGATTATGTTCAGTTTCAACCTTCTCCACATCCACCTCTTTAGCACTAACAACTTCTCTATTTAAATGATATTTGACTCGAATATGTTTAGTTCTCTCATGAAATAGACTATTTCGAGATAACAGAACAGCACCTTGGTTATCACAAAATACAACTGCATTTGAGTGTACCCCTAGATCAGCCACAATCCTTTTCAACCACAGTGCCTCCTTGACAGCCTCAGTAAGAGCTATATACTCAGATTCAGTTGTTGATAAAGCAACTACCGGCTGCAATCTAGCTTTCCAGCTAACCAAATTTTCGAGAAATTTAAAAGCATATCCAGTAATCGACCTGCCACGATCTAAATCTTTAGCATAATCTGAATCAATAAACCCAACCAACTCCTGAGCTTCACTGTCATTAACACCATATACTAAACCAAAATCCCTTGTACCATTAAGATACATCAGCAGCCACTTAACTGCCAACCAATGACCTTAACCCGGATTAGCAAGAAATCTACTTACCACACTAACCCCATAGCCAATATCAGGTCTGCTACATACCATGAGGTGCATTAGACTCCCAACAGATTTTGGATATGGCACCTTCCTCATATATGCACACTCTTCTTCTGTATGAGGACTATCTCCATTTGAGAGATTAAAATGTTGAGCCTGGGGAGTACTAACAGATTTACTATTATCCATTTCAAAGTTTCTTAACATCTTCGGGTGATACGAACCCTGAGAAACTTTCAACTGTTTGCAGCCTCTGTCCCTGACAATTTCCATCCCAGTAATCTTCCTAGCCTCACCAAGTTGCTTCATATCAAACTCATTCATCAACAACTGCTTTATAGCTTCAATTTGGGACTTATCATTGCAAGCTATAAGCATGTCATCCACATAAAGTAGCAGAAAAACATTAGAGTGGCTACCCCCTCCTTTCAAGTAAACACAGCTGTCATATGAACTCCTTCTAAACCCATGGTTGGTTACATACTTATCAAAACACCTATACCATTGTCTAGGTGATTGCTTAAGACCATATAGAGACCTTTTCAAGAGACATACCTTATATTCACTACCTTGTTCTTCAAACCCTTTAGGTTGAGCCATATAAATCTTCTTATCTAAGTATCCATGTAAAAAGGATGTTTTTACATCTAATTGTTCCAGTTCTAAGTCATCATGAGATATTAAAGATAAAGTCACTCTTATTGAAGATTGTTTAACCACTGGAGAAAATATCTCAGTGTAATCAACACCAGCTCTTTGGGTAAATCCCTTAGCTACTAATCTAGCCTTAAACCTAGGCTTATCCCTAGGTGTAGCTCCCTCCTTCAATTTATACAACCACTTACATGCTACCAGCTTATGATTAGGAGGCCTTTCAACCAGCTCCTATGTCTCATTCTTATGTAATGACTCCATCTCATCCTTCATAGCAGCAATCCAATCAGCCTTCTCACTTGAAGTAACCGCTTCCTCAAAGGTCAAAGGCTCTTGTACAGCCTCAAATTTGGCTGTCATGAATGCCACAGCAGAGATATCCTCTCCTTCTCTGAATCTCAAAGGAGGTTGAACATTCCTCCTAGGTCTATCCCTACCAATGTTGTATTGAGGCATCTGAGTATTACCACTACCACCATCACTAGCTTTGTTTGTTCCTATGTTCTCTGGAATTGGAGACTCCACCTCTATCTGAACATCCTAGTTTATTGAGTTATTCTTCATAGTATCAGGGTTCTCTCCTTGATTAGAACCTCCTACTATATCTCTATATAATACCCCCTCCTTGAATGTAACATCCCTGCTCACCAGAACTTTGGGACATAATCGATATCCCTTTACTCCTTCAGAAAATCCCAGAAAAACACACTTCTATACTCTAGGCTCCAACTTCCCCTGACTTGTATGGGCAAATGCCAAAGACCCAAATACCTTTAGGTTGTTATAATTCAACTTATCACCAGACCATACCTCCATTGGGGTCTTCTTCTGTATGGAAGCACTTAGTGATCTATTGATCAAATATGCTGCAGTTGATACAGCCTCTGCCCAGAATGATTTAGGTAAACCAGAACTTGTCAACATACACCTGACCTTGTCTAACAAAGTTCTGTTCATTCTCTCAACCAAGCCATTTTACTATGTTGTGCCAGGACTGTAAGCTGCCTAGCAATTCCCAGATCTCAATAAAACCTTGAGAATTCTTCAGCACAGAACTCAAGCCCATTATCAGTTTTTAGTTTCCTAACTCTTCTATCAACTTGCTTCTCAACTAAGACTTTCCGGTCTTTAAATTTGTTGAATGCTTCATACTTCTTTAATGGATATACCCATACTCTCCGGGAATAGTCATCAATTATAGACAAGAAATAGTAGGCCCCTTCCAAGGACACATGCTTGGCTGGATCCTAGAGATCTGAGTGCATATAGTCCAGTACTCCTTTTGTATTATGAGTACCTTTGTTGAACTTTACTCTATGAGCTTTTCCCAGGATGCAATGCTCATAGAAACCAATATTGCAATCAGTTAACCCAGGCAATACTCCTTGGTTCTTTAGTTCAACCAACCCTTGCTGACTTATATGCCGAAGTCTCTTGTGCCACAGGACCGCTAAGTCACTTCCGGTTGTTGTCACCATTGATACATTTTCTACTAACACGTCACCATCAAGGGTATATGTTATTTTCTTTTTTGTTCCGGATAGTACAACCAAGGATCCATTGATCACTTTAGCTTTCCCATTTTTGAGGCACACTTGATACCCAGATCTTTAAAAAGTGCCCATAGACAACAGGCTCCTTTTTAACTCAGGAATATACCTGACATCACTCAGTTTTAACTCAGTTCTATTATGCAGCTTAAACACCACAGTTCCCATTCCTTGAATTTCACAAGTCCTGTCATCACCCAACTTGACCGTCCCAGACTTGTGTAGTATGAGTTTAGAGAATGCCTCCTTAAGTGGGGTCATATGAAATGAGCATCCGGAATCTAGCACCCAACCCTTCATGTTATTGGTGCTGATGGTCATTAATACATCGGCACTGTCATAACCATCAGAGTTTTCTTCTGACTGAGTACATTTGAACCTTCTTTTCCACTCAGGACAATCCTTTTTCAAATGCTTCTCAGATTGACACACAAAACACTTTCTTCTGAGTTTTGATTTGGATCTTGATGAATTTCTTTGTTTCTGACTCCTAGAGTCTCTCATCTCGGACCTGCCCTCACGAAGAGGCCCTCTCCACCTTCTTCTCTTGAGTCCGACCTCTTCTTCAATTCTCTTGAGTTTAATGCTGCAAGAACTTCTTCCATGGACAGGGTATCCCTTCCATATAGCATCGTATCAACAAAGTGTTCATAGTGGGATGGTAGGGAGGTCAAGAATATGATGGCTTGATCTTCCTCATCAAGTTCGATTTCAATGTTTTCTAAATCCAAAATTAGCTTATTGATATCTTCAGTGTGATCTTCAATTGATTTACCTGAATTCATTTGAAGGGTATAAAGTCTCTTCTTCAGGTATAATCGATTTGCTAAACTCTTTGTCATGTACAGTGATTCAAGTTTCGTCCATATACCGGCAGCCGAGGTATCCTTCGTGACTTCACGGAGCACACGATCACCTAGACTTAGGATGATCACGCTATGGCCCTTGACACCCATTTCTTTCCACTTTTCTGTGATCTCTTTCCGTTCTTTATTCGACACTCCTGCATTGGCCTCTCCTCCGGCGAGTGCTTCTGCCAAACCTTGATGAACTAAGAGCGCCTTCATCTTTACCCTCCATAAACTGAAGTCATTCTTCCCATTGAATTTCTCTGTTTCGAACTTGGTGGACACCTTCGTCTTCTCGATTATCCAGTGAATTCGAATCAATTCTTCAACCTTGAGCCGAACCAGGCTCTGATACCACTTGTGCGAATTGAACACAAAGAATTGAGATTACAAGAAATTCAATATACTAAAACTTCAATGGAATTGATGAACTTGATTGATTACAAGAAGAACTAAAACGGATAACTTAAATCACTAAAAGTAGTTAACCGAAATTAAAAAACAACCAAACTAACACTACACACCCTAAACCTTCGATTATTGACATAAAAGACCCAGAAACTAACACTTATACAAAAACACTATGGCATTTGACTTTAGTTGACTTCATAGTCGAACTTGAATCAACAGTACATGCGGTTATCCTTTGTTGATATGAAACGATTAAAATGGAGCAACGAAAGCATATCACGTAGCTTGAAATGATTATGGTAGTAAGATTTTCTTTATTTAATGTTAATGTTGTGATTGAGTGTTGTTATGTAGGCATTTGCAAAGAAATACAGGCTCCCATTTACGTTGCTGAGTGATGAGGGTAACAAAGTGAGAAAAGAGTGGGGAGTTCCGTCTGATCTCTTTGGTACATTGCCTGGTCGACAGACGTATGTTCTTGACAAGAATGGAGTTGTTCAGCTTATTTATAACAATCAGTTTCAGCCTGAGAAGCACATAGATGAGACCTTGAAGTTGCTTCAGACACTTTAATCAAACTCAAAACACAAACACAAAGATAGCTGCTGCGTCTTTTGTAATTTGTTGTGCAAGATAGACAAAGAACCAAACGCGTCTATCTTATGTTGTGAATCATTCATTTATGAGTTAACTACACTAGTATCGGTATGTTTACTTTTAGGTGTTAAAATACATGAACTTTCCCTCTTTTGCTAAGTAAGAAGGGCTAGGATGCGACCCCTTTCGGCTCTCCAAACCAAAATGTTTACTTTCAGGAGTAGCCCTTTATTTCAGTTGAAGATCTAACTAACAATTATCCATTGAAGTAGTATGATAGAGTAGTCTTCGAATGGTCTTAATCCCATTTCCATGTATCATTACTGTTGGAAATTTGGGCCAATTCGCCTATTGTTGTAAGGTCATGGGACCACCCCTAATTACATACTATGCATGACCCATTTGAGGTGTATCGGTCCTTTATCTTCCATCCTTTAGAGGATCAAGTGATATAAATCTGGGAAACGGGTTTTGAGAGGCTCGTTTGTTATTCAAACATCAATCCACAATTTATGTGCTTCCCGTCTCAACAATACATTAAGAATCCTTTGTAGCTTGATAGTATGACATAGAATAAAAATACTCATTAAGAATCATCTATAGCTTAGTAGTATGGGACTTTACTACTTGCAAATATTTTTTTACTTGTGTAACTTGATCAATGTTAAGTTACATAATCAATGCCTTTGTTTTTGGGTTTGCTCTAGTTGAAACCGCACACAAGACCACCATACATCATCATTTATGTTTAAGTTTGAGTTTGCATTTACAACATATTTTATTATTGAAAGATCGAGTTGTATATATCATATATTTGTGCCTAATTTAGCCAATAATATTGTTTTGATTAGACCTTGTCTGTATACTAGGACGGCGAAATTTCAGCATTATATGGAACAGCCAAGTTGCCACCTCCAGCAAACACAGTTGCAACATTTACTGCAACATAATCTATCACCGAGGCAACCAAGCTTCTCAGAGCAACAATAGC
The DNA here is from genome assembly GCA_018326445.1 of Flaveria brownii. Taxonomy (NCBI): domain Eukaryota; kingdom Viridiplantae; phylum Streptophyta; class Magnoliopsida; order Asterales; family Asteraceae; genus Flaveria; species Flaveria brownii. The sequence goes on from BJCN01310400.1 coordinate 21,480, forward strand.
TACTTCATAGCAAAAACAACAATTACAACATCTTGTATCATTTGTAAGGTGGTGTTTGTTTTTTTAAAAAACATCTACGAAGCCTCTTCTGTCTGCAGCCTGCAGACCACGCGCAGACATGAGGATCTGCATACTATTTGTTTTTCCAAAAAGATTTCATTAAAAAATATCTGTGTAGGGTCTTATTAAGGCAGACATAAATTTTTAACTTCATACATCTTCTAAATCTCTTCTCATTCTCAACCCCTTGTGAAACCCTTCTGCCATCAGCATACATCGACTGCCTCCACCATCCCGTCACAGTCTTCTTCTTCTTACAGACTGTAGAGGTTCGATCCACCTCTTCTTCTACAGATTTTTGCAGATATGATCCGCCAACTTCAGACATTATACCTCTAAAAAAACAAACTACACCTAAATCACCTTAATTTTCCCTCCTACAACAAACACAAGAATGTAGACAACGATCTTCATCACACCAACAACAACACCGACAACAAAAAT
>BJCN01310413.1:0-13431 GCA_018326445.1 Flaveria brownii
AAACCATTGGTATAGTTAATAAAATATTAAACAAAACCGTAATGTTGGTCTAGAAAATAAAATTACTCAGCAAAGTGAAAAATGTGAATCAACAACCGATCCTTTATCACTTGCTGAAAGTCAACACATTGAGATTCATCATCATCATAATAATAATAATAATAATATTCTCAGCCCTTTCCACCATTCCCTGTGATGCTTGATGGGGGTGCAATGGCTTCTGGTGTGCCATGGGCTAGTAACGCTGTTGGTCGTCGTCTCTTTCCTCTGCGGCCACTGGCCCATCTTTCAAGGCACTTTCATCGAACGAATTCACAAATTCCTTACCTTCGGTGCTTTTGATTATTTCAGGTAACTCACTCAAAACCCTAATTCTTACTTCCTTACGAGTTACGATCCCGTAGAAAGATCATATGATGCGTGATATGTGTTATGTATTTTACCCTATCTGTTGTAGTAGACTGAAACATGGAGCATACATTGAAAACTTGAGTTTAGTGAACGAGAGAAAGAGGTGGAAAAGAGTGTGATTTTGTAATTCATGCTTACAGTTTTCAACCAATTCAACCAATTATTGGATTTAGATGTTGATTGTTGAGTAAAATAGATTTAGTGAAAAGAGAATCATGCTCAAGAAGGAACCTTTTCAATTTAGTATGAGTTATAGGAATAGAGAAGATGGAGGATGATGAAAACGTGGAACTTTGATCAGTGATCTTAATTAACTGTAAAATGTTAGGAAATTTTTTAGTAAAACACTAAAACATCACTGTACTTTCACTCTTCTACTTTTTAGTATGTATACGAACAAGGTGATGAATGGATCAAATGCTTATACTACTCGCTACTTCTGTTTTAATATATAATCGCTTTAAGTAACAGTATTGTTGGATCTGGGACAGAGCATGAAGGAAGAACAATATTTCGAAGTGAAATTTTGTATTTCACGAGCTGGGTTGATGGTTTCTTTTTGGTGGTTTGATTAATTAGATGAAAATGATGTAATTGATATGTTTATGAGAGGATGGTTGTCTGTCAAACACACACAACCCTTGTAACTTATACTGTATCTATTTTGTTACAGGCGATTTGTTGAGTTTGTTTTCGGCTCTAGGGGTACCAATGCACTATATCTTACTCAGTACTACTGTTGCGATCGACCCAATCCCATCTTACAGGTTTGTGATTAAAAGTTCGTATTATTCATTTGTTTTATCGGGGTCAATAGCACAATTGGCGGCATGCTTGTGATACATTCAGTGTTATGGGTTTGAGCAGTGGATGCTCACACGTAACTGACTTAAGATACCAGTACCAGAGAAATATTAAAGGTCCTATGAGCAGAAAATTGAAATAGAAAAGATTAAAGAATAAGTTGATTGCCTAGTCAGGAATCATTCAACAACCATGCTCCAGATCTTTGCTGGTTCAATAAAAGATGCTAAGCACCAAAACAATAATTTGAGACATGTTGAATGATAATTGTATTTGTAGGTTCACTAAATGATTGTTATTTTGTTACACTTTTGTTCATATTGAAACTGCTCTGTAATTTGAGGCTAGGCTTTGTTGGCGGTTCATTTTTGTGATCTATTTTTTTTTTCTAATATTAAGAAATCCATTCATGTTCCGTCTTCATTCCATGGATTAAAAACCATAGTAATAATTCAATTTGAATATCTTTCAAGGTTATCATATTTCATATGTGGGTAAATATATATAGACGTAGTGGGTAAATCGTCTAAAGATGAAGGTTTTCTCAAGGAGTTAAACAAGAATCACACAGATAGCCTACTCTACTATGTCAACCTATCCATTTGAGGAGGAACTTGATCACATAGCTGATAAGTGATGTTAGTGACTAAGATACTTGGTTGAAAGAACCTTGCAGCGCAGTTATTTCACGGACCTTTCTGTTTCTAGTTAAAGTGTAGGTGAGAAAGGTGGTGTTAATAGAAAAGATTGCTTTGCATAGCTACATATTGCCTTCTGGAAGAAACTCTTACAGTGATCAAAGTACACATCCATAACAATGCTTCTGGAAGACAACCTTCGTTCTAAGCAGTTAAATCGGTGAAATATCGGATATCGGTCACTGACCGATATTTGATATATCGGTTCTCACGGTGATATATCGGTGAGATATCGGTAATTGCATAATTGCATAGAACACTAAAACCCATATAATATTAATAATAAGATACTAAGATAGTCAAGTAAATAGTCAAAATACTCAAAAACTATAAGTCAATAGTTACAATAATCTCAGTCCATCATTCCATCATCAAGTGCAATAACAGCTTCTCTAAAATCTCAGTCCATCATTCCAAAATCAAAAATCAAAATCAAAATCCAAACAACATTATAATAATCAAAATCCAAAATCAAACTCTAGAACAACTTCTTTATTGCAATAATGCAATCAAATAACACCTAAAAGCAAAGAAATAAGTGAAATAAGACCCACCCGAGTGCCACCCGAGCTTGTTCACCAATCACTCACCGAAATCAGACCCACCCGAGCGAGCCCAACGATAAATCGGTGATATGGCCGGTATTTAGAGGCCAAAATATCGGCGGTATATCGGTCATATCCCGATATTATCGCCACCGATATAATGGCCGATATTTTGGACCGATATATGTGCCGGGGACCGATAACCGATATATCGGTGATATATTGTAACTATTTATTTGCTATTCCGAGCACGCATGCTACTTTTGCCATTTATTTTGCTTCTTGCCACTAAGAAGGTCTTGTTAACACATCATTCAATTTTTTAGTCTGTAGTAGGCATTCTAGATTTTTAGGTCATGCAATACCTATTTGCTAGTATATGCCAACTAAGGGATCATTTTTTTTTAGAATTTCTAGATGAAGGATATGGAACAACTTAGACTTTCTAGGCACTGAGTTGCATTATCAAAACATGGAATTTCATTATCTCAATGGAAGTATGCCTTAGATATTCTTGAAGAAGTTGACTTAGTGTCTCATACTTTAAAGGATTCTAATGTTAAACTCATACTAGGATGGGAAATATTGTAGACTAGTTGCCAAGTTGGTAGACTTACTGACTTAGCCATCTTAGAGTAACTCGACCATATGTTTCTTGTTGTGAGTATAGCAAATAAATGTTCCTTATAATTCTCATAGGAAAGTGGCTCTATAAATTCTTAAGTACATTAAAGGGATTCTAGCAAGGGCTTGTATGAGGATCAAGGTCATATGTAGATTCTATGTTCTTCGTATGGAGATTTTGGCACATGTATTTAGTTAAAGGTTAACAATAGGATTTTACGTGTATTTTAGAGGCAATCTAGTCTCTCGGAATAGCAAGAAGCAAAATATAGTGGCAAGGTCAAGTGCGGAATTTGAGTATCAACCAATGGCAAAAGTAGCATGCGTGCTCATATGTGGAAATGAAGTTGCTCCACACATTGCCTCTAGTTTGGTTGGTTTTCCATGACAGGGCAAAACAAATTGAAATTGATCGACATTTTGCTAGAGGGAAGGTTTTTGACGGTATTATTATGATTCTATTTGTTAACTCTAGTGATCAAGTAGCTTGTGTTCACAATGTCTCTTAGAGGTCCTCGGGTTGAATATATGTGTAACAAGCTTGGAGCATATGATATACAATACACACACCTTGAGAGGATGTGTTCGAACAATATTAGGGTTAGCCCAATACTACATGATGGGCTGGGTTTTGTCTCCATTTCTATATATAGTTGTATGATACGTATCCAATGGGTCAAATAAACCCAATTGGACCCGTGGAGACCCATGACCCAGTCAAGTTTGTCCTAGTCGAGTAGAAACCGCTGGGTAGTGGGGAAGTGGCTGAATATTAGGAGTAACTGCTGAATTTTCATATAAGTATCTGATTTTATGTTCTAATTTAGGTGGAGAGATTAGTATTTGAAATTCTGGTTTGTATTAGGGAGATTTATTCATCTCGAAGAGGACTACACTGTTTTGTACTCGTTTTTAATTCAATCAAGCCGACTAGGTTCTATCATTGTATCATTGTAACAAATTCATTCACTTATTTCAGTTTCTTTATGTTACTTTCACACTTATTAAATAATGGCAGATTTGAATCATTGCAAAATGTGGGTGTTTGATGGTTAATTTGTCGTATAAGGTTATCAATGGAAAATGTTGAGGGAAAAAGAGTTTGCATTATGGTCATTTGATGTGTTAGTTCTATTGAAAAAGAACATATGTTTAAAAATAATACAATAGTTGAAAGTTCTGCCGTTATTGAAAATTATAACAAACAATGAAACAAACAGACAAACAAACTGAAAAAGATCAAACTCATTGAGTTGGGTCTGGGATCATGATAAATATAGATTGCGCCAAATCAAAATTATATTACTTTGGCATTTTACATTTTCTTTTCTCCTTTCTTCCAATATTCATTTTTCATTAATGTATTATTTGAAAGATTCAGTTCTTCCCCTTCTCTTGCAGGCGTTATACTTAGCAATAGTTGGTGGTACTTATTACTTGATAGTGTACTCAACATTTAACTATATTCCTGGTCATTATATGGGTGGATATCACAGGTATGAAGATAATTTCAATGCTTTAGCGTTGTCACCTAGAAGCTTATGAAAGATACAATTTTTTTTTATCTTGAACATTATATATATTATTTGCAGATACACAAGCTTGTTGGCTGTTGGTGTGGGTATTTTACTTTTTCTATTGACTAGTTTCTCTGATCCAGGAACTATCAATGCTGAAAATGTATCTCAATATCTTTCTTTATACCCCTATGACAACATAATTTACTCGGAAAAAGAATGTTCAACCTGCAAAATCTTAAAGTATGTATGCACATCGTTTTTATCAGGCATCTCACTAGAGGTGGCAAAATGAGTGGGTCAATAGTGTGGGTTACTCTGAAACACATAAATTAGTAATTAACTTGTTAGATATGTATACAAGAACTATAATATTTAAACTATAGAAGTGATTTAGGAGGTCGTATGCATCAGAATACATTCTGAGCAACGTTCGACCTGCATGGCATGTTACATGTTTTATTTTTTATCATCAGAATGCATCTATTTTTACCCATTTGACTTGTTAGGGATAAAACATAACTAAGTCAAATCCATTTATAAGTAAATGGCCCAATATTGACACCTCTACTCGTCACAGTTTTCTTTTTAGATAGATGCCATCACCTATTGCTGTGCTAATATATTTTTTTTTTGTAATTTTTTTTGTCACTCAGGCCTGCTCGGTCCAAGCATTGCAGCGTATGTGACCGCTGTGTTGCACGGTTTGATCATCACTGTGGATGGATGGTTAGACTATAGGATAAAAAATCATCTTCCCCCACAATATAGTGTAATGTGAACTGATGTCGTTTCTAATCATTTCAGAATAATTGCATAGGGGAGAAAAACACACTTTACTTTGTAATGTTTCTTCTTTGGTGAGTTAATCTTGTTTAATTTAACTGACAATCTGACATATTTTCACATTGATTTCTGTTCTAAACACATGATGAAACTTCACCCTGCAGGCATTTCTTTCTTTGTGTATACGGAACTGTTGCAATTGGTTTAGTTCTCGCTGGTCGTTTAAAAGAACTAGAAGTTGTATATATTTTAACAGGTGCCATAAATGTTCAAATATCTTTAACTAATCAGTGCATCCACCTCTTGTAATATTAATTTGAATGTTTGTTTTTGTCCTCACTGCAGCATATTATGGCATTGAAAATTCATTTCGGAGTTTGGCTCCGCATGTTGTACAGGTTAATTGTGCAATATCTCAACATGTTTTATAATAATTCAACCACGAGTCTATACTCATGATAAATTATGTTTCATCATTGTCATATATATGCAAATTAAGTTCTTAATTTGTAAGATATAATGATTTCTAACAAAGAAAATTCTTAACTTTTTGTTGCAACAGTGGTTGGTAAGCTCTTACAACACTCAGATACTTCTAATGGTGTTCCTGGCTATAGTTTCTCTGCTTTTATCTGGTTTCTTCGGGTACCATTTCAGCCTTTGTGTCAGCAATACTACCACTAATGAGGTAATGTGGGTTGCCTTGTTCTACTTAGTTGTGCAATTTTGACCCATTTTCCTATGAATGGGTTGGTGTGGGTATATCATATCTCTAACAGGTTAACGGGGAAAAATTAGTAAACCAAAAGGGAAATGGGTCAAAATTGGGCCAAAGTGTTTTCTAATGCATAGAAACTCTCAGCTCTTTTTATTTAAGATGTTATGTTGTTTCAATATTAAGAATTTTATAATCATTTTAAAAAGTTAAAACACTAGTTTTTAATAATGAATGTGAATATTTGGTCAAAAAGGTGTTTCAGTCAACAAAATCTGGTCTAACATATGCAAAATGTACCAATTGACATCTGACTTTCTTATCTTTCTACCATTAGTGCTACTACCTTTATTCCATAAACAGTGAAACACTTGACAACATAATGTTCTTAATCTTAAGTGCTTGACTATCTGGATATACCCCTCAACAGTAACAAAAAGGGAATATATTGTACCAAAGTTAATAGCACCCCTGTGATGAGTATGAACAGATAGGTAGTTTCATCTTGCATGCCTTCCAAGAAACTTAACATATATTATGTGACAGTTCCACAATGGTGCTTTTTGCAAAATTTGTAGAACGGAGAATGGATTCTAATGCATGGTGGGAAATTAAGATGAACTTAAGTTCAACCAGCATTATAACTTTTTCTTGCTGTAGAATACACTCCGTTGATGAAGCCTCTAAATTTAAAATATCATCCACTTCCTTGAATAGACAAGTTTTTGCTCAAAGAATAAAATATTATAAGTGATTTTGTCATTTAAATATTTAAATCAGTAGAAACTATTTAAATGATGGGCTTTACTACATAATAGATTTTTGGCAATGATAGACTTCAAATGTGATAATGATATGATTCCTCAATAATTGATAGTGTTCCGTATAAATTAGCTTTGAGTAGGGCAATTACTATAATTTTTTATTTGTAACCTCCTATATAGGTGGAGTTAAAGAGAGAGGGGGGTGGGGGTCCTTTGTTATTAAGCTCAAATGTTCAGTTATACGGAATTAAGGTTCTATCAAGGGTCAGCTGGCTGAGATTCCTACTTCTTGAAAGTAGGTATGTCTAGAGATTGTTGCCTCTTAAAAGCAGCCAACTATCGTTATCCTTTACGTGTTATCAATAAAATCCTTTGGTTCTTATCAAATTATTATCAGAGCAATTCTAAACCAATGGATGCAAATGACTTGCTGAACTAGAGGAGACGATGAAGAACCAAGAAGAGAGAGTTTTTGATCATCACAACCATGGACAGACTTTTAAACCCATAACAGAAGAGATGGGGAGTTTCCAGTTTTTCTGCATTGGAGATTGCAATGAAGAAGCTAATATCCATGTTAGAGAATCAGACTTACCCTGCTAAACAATTAGCACATGCAATCATGAAAATTAAATGGGCGTAGTGTTGTTTGTGTGAGCAACACAAAAGCTTGGTACAAAAACCTATGAATGGGTTAAAGATAGCGATGAGAAAGGTAGGCGAGGGAAAGTTCTTAACGATAATCTAGGAGAGATGATGTGAGTAATGAGGGAGAAAGCAATGTTTGTCGGTGATGACCATAATGGTGGAACAAAGAGGCAACACAACACAAGATGTTGACAGTAAGGATGGTAGGTGAAACCCTAAACCGTCAATAGAAGGAACCCTTAACCACCATTGGAGGTCACAGCTAGCAACATACTGGGCAATATCAACAAGTTTAGGGAAGTCTAGGGAGGTTGCTGATTGATGTGCAACAATATATAATATCCCTAGGTTTTAACATTGATACATCTAAGTTAAACATGTTTACAACTAATAAACTATGAATAGGTAAGTGTGACCTAATCGAGAGTAATATGGGTAATGTCAAATGACGTGTTGAACTCATGGAGCAATGTAAATTAATCCTCTTACTAAAGCTTCTAATACTAACTATGCCAGAAGAACTTGGAATTAATAAATCATTAATGAAACTAAAGAAACTGTTTTACATCAATTCTAACTATAATTGCTTACAAAGTAACACCAAGTGTCCTCTTATGCGATTACTCATGTGATAAATTCACTATTTGAGCATGCTCTTGATCTCTACTTGAACCATTATCTTGGTTTTAGAAAACGTGCCTCCAGGAAAACGCCTCAAGGCCATGAGGAGGCGCATCATGCACATCCGGGTCAAATTTGATGAAAGCTTTTCTTCTTATAGGCTCCTTGACGTCTTTTAGGTTCCTTCGATGTAAGGTGCACGCCTGTGTAAGTTGAGTTTACATAGCATATTCTGAAAGCTACGGGGGATCTTTAGTTGATATAGGGATCACACGGCTATGTGATTGGAAAATACCTAACCGCTGTATACTGACTTCATGTTCTACTTTTCTAGAGAGTGGTTGCATACCTGTGTACATTGGATCTTCATTTCTTCATTTTTTGGATTTCACACGCCTAAGTAATCGATTTCAAAGTGGGTGTGCATTGCTACAGAGCTACACGCCTAGGTATATTGGACTTACCTTGTGTGCTTTTGGAACCTCTATAAAGAGAGGAATTTCATAAAAAAGGCTAAAGACATAAAAGGCAACGTTAAGGCTATGGGAACCAAGATGGTTAGGAGAACTACTACAATTGGCTCAACAAATTGAAGACAAGAACATAAACAAGTAGAAAAAGGGATAACTGGAAATCAACTAGCTTGAAAAACGTCAACTAAGCTGACAAACTTAACAAAACCAAAGAGGGGAGGTGTTTTATTATTTTCTAGAATTTTTAAACTTTCATTTCATAATGTTCCCGTTCTAGTAGTGTTTTTATGTTTTAACGTAATTATATCAAATATGCTTGTAAGAATATTTTGTCAGTTTTTTTTAGTAATTCAACAGTTAAAAGTCAAATATGAACATGTTTGAGTTTTTGATATTGCAGACATTCAAATGGGAGGATTATTTAAGCTGGCAAAGGAAGGTGAATGAAGCAAAGGCAAGTGCAGAAGCACTAAAAGCCAGTTTAAATGATCTGAGCCAAGAGACAACAAAGCCTCAACAAAGCAAATGGAAATCTTTCTTTAAAAGGTCCCGACTTGAAGAAGACGTTGAGGTTATTAAGAACAACATATATGATCGAGGCTTCTTCCAAAATCTTTATGAGATCGTCTATCCACTTTCATCGCGACGCTCATTTTCAACACCTAAACTAAAAACAGGTTAAAGAATCTCACTTTGTTTCCAAATGGTTTGCATATCCTGCAATCTTGATTTATGATTAGCAAGTGTATGTGTACCGCTGTAACATCCTCGTTTTTGTTGTTTACAAGATAACTTACACAGTCAAGCAGGTGCCCTAACGAATATTAATATTCATAAATGACATTTCGCTCAAGTCACATGTATGTCTTTGGATACTTTGTAGTCAGATTAGGAGAAAAAAGACAACCAAAGAAAATTATGAAGTCCGACCCGACAATCTACTTAAGTAGATCGACTGTGACTTGGCTTTAATCGAGTTGGATTAAATACTTTCCGTTGGAACTTTCATTAGATCATTTAAATGCTTTCATATGGTATTTATCAGCATCATGTAACGTAGAACATATATTCAAATTCTGCAACATGTAGAAACCAATCTCTACACCTACAGAAAATATGGTTGGTTAAATATTATTTGATTGTAATAAACCGATCAACATTTCATGGGCAAAACATTTTGACGGTGGATGTAATTTTAACTCTCATGGCATAAGAATATGTACAATTTCTTGTTTTAATTTTTGAATATGAAAACCACGTGTGGATGAAAATTTGGTGAATGTTATGTTATAATCGAGAGCGAATATATCCCAAGATCAAACAAAGTAACTGAAAATCCAAATGATTTGATGGGTATAAAAATAATATTTTTTAATATATTCATTTATACCTAATGCGATGACATATATAATGATGCAACAGGGTGAATTTAAATTTTATTTAATTTTCTTTTTGTTTCGGAAAAGTTATATCCACGACCTTTTAGTGACATGTTGACGCAAAAACCAGTCCTATACCGTTATGACATGACCAACAACGCTTGCTGCGGCAAAACCCTATTCCGACGACATTTTCACCTTGCGACGAATTCTGTCGAATTTGTAATCTTTTGAAATGTATGACATGGAGTTGTGGTCGCAGTTCGCATACATGGTGAATTCCATTGGCAAACAAACACGAAAATTTTGGATCGTATTAGTTTTCAATGCAAGATAAATTTTAACATCCTAACACGACAAAAATATGCTGGCTGTATTATTATTATTATTTATTATTATTATTATTATTATTATTATTATTATTACAGACAAATTAAATTGATATGACTGACAAGTATGTGAAAGTCTTTATAGATGATTATAATTCTATTGAAAATGTAATTAATTTGATGATCATCTGTTTACAATATCAAATTTCGAACATTGAATCAACCAATCACTTAGCAAATTTCAAATCAACAAATAAAGAAACTGAGGTTTAACATAAATCTGCATGCATGCATGCATATATATTAATTAATCATAATAATAATAATATTCATACCATCTTTGAGATACATTTCAAGAAGAAGAAGACAACCATAATATTATATTCCACGATTAGGGTTCATTAATTGGATGCCTGAGAGAGAAAGACGATGATGACCACCAACACCACCGGAATCAAAACCATCAGCGGCAGCGACGGCGGCGACAACGGTCCCATTCCCAACGGCAGAAACAGCAAGCATCCCACCACCACAAGCATCGCCACCACCGATCCCACACCCCAACCATATTCAACATTCTTCTCCATATCTTCTTCTTCTTCAACTAGTTCTCGATAATTAGGGCAGTTTAATAAGAATAATTATAATCAATAATAATATTTGTTTCAATTCTGCCCCACGTACGTACAATTAACTGTATCTCAATGTGTTATTTCTCTTTTCCGATGAAGTTTATATATATTATGTAAGGAGACGACGGTTGCATGGTGGTTTTATGGTGTGGAAGTTGCGACGGTTAATACTTAACAGTGATTATCCCGATCAAAATTAACTGTCAACAAAATCGTTAATTTAAACAGAATGCATGTCGATTATTTGCTGCATGCATGCTTTCGGGTTTGTGTGATATGATCAGTAACCTTCTTGTGACGGTTATGTAGCATAAGTGTGGTTGTGAAGAGTTTTAAATTTAACACTTGCGACAAATTAAATGATTTGTGACGGATGTGTGACATAGTAATTTGATGGGTTTTTTGTTGGTATAATTTTGTGCTGAATTTTTTTACCTACTATGCTGCCTATTCTTAGAGTAGTTTATTTCGTTAAAATGACACTTAAGAAAATATGAATTTATTAAAGCCCTTTTATAACAAGTGTAGTGGTTTTAAAGTCATTTTTGGTTAAAGATTGTTAAAAGTAGAAAAAAATTGATTCACTCACCCCTTTAACCTCCGTTAAGGCTAGGCTAAACATGAGTATGATGTTCCTTTTAACTAGGATGTAGTGGCTTTAACACCCCACCTATATCCAAATCAATAAATTTTACGCCCCTCAGGGACGGTCTTTAAATGATAAATAATAAAAGTAATGATATTATGTAATATATAAAAATAAATAATTATTTTTATTATAACAATAAATAAATAGATTAATTCAATTAATTACAATATAGTTATTTTATTTTTATTAAAATATGTTATTTTATTTCAAATTTTATATTTAATAATATAATTAAATTAAATTAATTACAATATTGTAATAATTATTATTATTACAATAGGTTCGTTTATTTCTAAATTTTATATTTAATAATATAGTTATTATGTAATTATAATATATATTATCAATAAATTTTTAAGAAAGCATAAATGAAAAGGCTAAACCATATAAAATTTATATTGAATTGTCTTTTTTTTTATAATTAATATTACTATTTTTTATTTTTATAAATGTTGAATTTAAATATTTAAGGAATTAAATAAAAAGATATTTATTCATGTGGGGGCCACATGAAACCCACGTCACTCGCATGCACTCTCCTTTTTCCCCTTCTAATGTTGCTCACCAGACGTGTGGCTTCCACGTCACCAGCGTGCAATAGTTTCTACCCTACGTTGAACGTATATACTTTCAGTTGAGGTTAAACAACGTTCCCTTTCTTAAACGTCATCAAAAACACCCAAGAACCAATGTACATCGCTATATGATTGGTTCGATTTGTCACGGTACGCAATGACAATCGTACTCGCTATAGCCTATGATAACAAAAAGTACTTCATTTTAAATACAATAATAATAAATACGCTAATAGCTATAACTTGATAAACTAGAGTTCATATAGTAGCGAGACACCCAAGAACCACATAAACACATGTTTATAGCGTTGACCACAAGAGAGTGAATTACATAATATATATATATCACATTTAAAGCAATAAATATATATATGATTATCCAGTTCTCTAGGGGACCATCTTTGTTATAAGGTGTCATCTCTTTATCCAAGAGTTTAAGAGTTCAAATCTTATAATGTGTAGTATAAGTGATCATTTCAAGCAATAAGATTATCTGGTTCTCTAGGGGACCATCTCAGAAAAATTTAAAATTGGTTGTATACTCAAAAATAGAAAAAAAAATACAAAACAAAAACTGATGGATATTGCTACTATTTATCACTCTTTGGGAAATAAAAATTGAAGCCCAAATGATAAACAGTGAATTGCTTTGAAAGAAGATACAAATACAGACTCATTGAATACTCTTCTATGGAGACAAAACTACACAACACAATCAATGGAAAATTGTTCCATCAACTTGAAGAATATGTATATATGACATACAAGAACTGGTCATCTGTGCATTTCTATTTCTCCACTTCTTGTAATCTCCATTGAATTCCGAAACTTTTCTGCTTCTCTTGCTATTTGAATATCACAAGGTTTACAGTGTTGCATAAACATCTTTACAACGAATCGAGGAATCATAGATGCTATCAGAATCCCAAGCAGGCAAATCCAAAACAATCCGCTGCTTGCTAGATTAAAGATCGCCCTGAAAACATAGGAGAGTTTGTTTAGTAAAGGAAACAGTTTTAATTTTTGAGATCAAATTACCCCCCTTTTCAATTTTCAGGAATTTGTCTAAATTTTTCATAGGCATATAAAACAAGAAAACCATGGTGTTAATATATGAAACAAAAAAGAAACATATATTGTCATAGGATAAAGACCAAAATGAGTTTAGCTTGATTTTGGTGGTCATATCCACCAAATTTCTACTCCAAAATTGCAGCTTTTATACTATGTTCTCAACAAAAACAGCTTCAAGATTACACAA
>BJCN01310440.1:0-11408 GCA_018326445.1 Flaveria brownii
CCTGGTTGTTCTTGTTCTTACCATTTCATTTCAGTAATCAAAAGCTTCCCTACTTTTGTTTTCTTCTATAATTTCCATTGCCAATCTTCTCCTTAATTCTCGTATTCCTATCATTGGTCCGACCTGCCGTTACCGGCGACAATGGTTACTCACACCGATCGTCTCGACGCACACGATCAGCAATTCACACATCTGCAATCAAATGTATCGACTCTGCAATCGTCGGTTGATTCTCTTCAATCACACGTTTCTTCACTTCATTCTTCAGTCGATTCCATCCACTCCGATGTGGCAACCTTACAGAAAACCTTATTATCGTTGATCACAAAGCTTGATAAGCAATCGCTTTCCACAGCGTCTCCGTCGTCCCCTTCGGGAGGCGGAATCTTCAACTCTTCGGAGTCTGAAGTCCCTCCGATAGCAAAGACGGATTCCTCCAACAAATCTGATTCACGTTCTAATGTTCCATGGGCTGTGAAGAAGATTAAACTGCCTGAATTTCAGGGGTTTGATCCACAAGGGTGGATTAAGAAAGCGAAACTCTATTTTGAAATCAATCACACTCCAGATGATGCTCGGATTCGTTTAGCACAACTAAGTATGGTGGGTGTCGCGTTACATTGGTTTACGATCGTCACAGAGATTAACTCGTCTATCACCTGGGCGGAGTTTGAAACGGAATTACTCAAACGTTTCAGTGGGCTCGAGATTTACAACCCTTACGAACAACTATCGGCGATTCAACAAGGTGATTCTATTTTGGATTATATCGATGATTTCGAATATTTATTGTCTCTAGTCCCTAGATTACCGGAATCACAAGCTTTGGGCTATTTTATTGCGGGATTGCGAGAGGACGTCCGGCAACGAGTTCGCCTCCAACGGCCGACGTCTCTTTTAGACGCAATGTATCTGGCCAAGGACATCGAAGCCATGTTACGTCCATCAGCTACATTGGGATCCCTTGCCCGGTTCAGGTATGCAGAAAAACCCGGTTCTCATCATGTAAGTGAGCCCAATTCCTATGTGGATCGTACTTCGTCTTTGGGCCAGTCTCAATACCGACCTTTCGTACGGGCCCCCATCACTAACACCCGTGGGGATGGGCCTAGGTCATTTACACCTTCTCGTACAGGGTCGTCGGCGATCAATCCTCCGTCATCAGTTAATTCTCGAGACAGAGGAATGAAATCACTATCTCGCACTGAGTATGATGAGCGAAGAAAGAAGGGCCTATGTTTTCGTTGTGGTCAGGTGTATGGTCCAGCTCACAAATGTCCGGAGGGGCGTCTGCGGATTTTATTGCACGGGGAAGATGAGGAAGAATCACACGAGGGTACGAATTTAGTGTTAGATATCCCATCTCCGTCCGAATTCCAATCGGAATTAGATTCTCCAACTGGAGCGTCCACGGGAGCATGTATGTCGTTGGATATTGAGGGTGTGTCCATTACCAAGGGTGATTCGAAAACATTGAACTTGGAAGGTTCTCTCACGGGAATTCCGGTGAGTATGTTGGTTGATAGTGGGGCATCCCATAATTTTCTTTCTAGTCGATTGGCAACAAGTTTGGGATTACACATTGATCCAATCGCAGGGGTTCGGATCAAACTGGGAGACGACCATTTTGTTTTGGTCAAGCATCAATGTAAAGGACTCGAAATATGTGTTGGCTCTTGGACATTTCTGATTGATGTTTTGGTCTTCGACATCGGCAATTTGGATTTAATTCTGGGAATGGATTGGCTTAAATCATTGGGAGAGGTCACTCATGATTGGGGGCATTCTTGGATGAAATTTTTACATAATGGCACCTTCGTGACTTTATATGGAGTATCGAATGGCAATCACTCGTCGGCAGCTTTGCAACAGTGGTTGGCTTTGGCAGATGATGGTTACTCCAAATCGCCCCCTTCGTGTCTTACACTAGACGCAACATCGGTACAAACTCTAACCCCTGCTCAATCATCAGCTTTGAATGCTTTGTTATCCTCCTATGCAAAATTGTTTCATGATCCTACCGGATTACCACCAGTGAGACCCAATGATCATAGTATTACCTTGATGCATCACGATCCTATTGCGGTTCGACCATACCGTTACCCTCACACACAAAAAGCTGAAATTGAGCGACAAGTCAAAGAACTCCTCGACTTGGGGATGATCCGTCCGAGTCACAGCGCTTATTCCAGTCCTGTCATTTTGGTTAAAAAGAAGAATGGCATGTGGCGGTTATGTGTGGACTATAGAGCGCTTAATAAAGCGACCGTTCCCGATAAATTTCCAATCCCGGTTGTCGATGAATTGCTCGACGATTTATTTGGCGCCAATTTTTTTACTAAATTGGATCTCAAATCAGGGTACAATCAGATCCGAATGAAAGAAGATAGTATAGACAAAACGACATTTCGAACGCATGATGGGCATTATGAGTATCTCATGATGCCATTCGGGTTAACAAACGCCCCTGCCACGTTTCAGGCGATTATGAATGACATTTTTCGTTCCATTCTTCGGAAGAAGGTGGTCATATTTTTTGATGATATATTGATTTATAGTCCATCATGGGAATCTCACTTATCTGATTTACAATTGGTGTTCGATATTCTCACTTCTCACGGATTTATGGTTAATCAATCCAATTGTTCTTTCGCCCAAGGCACCGTGGACTATTTGGGTCATGTAATCAGTGGCAATGGTGTAGCCATGGATGCTTCTAAGGTTTCCGCTGTAAACGACTGGCCTGTCCCAAAGAACATCAAAGGGTTGAGGGGATTCTTAGGACTCACAGGGTACTATCGAAAGTTTATCCGCAATTATGGAAGCATAGCCCGACCTCTCACTGATCTCACCAAGAAAGATTCCTTTAAATGGAGCGAATTGGCGCAACAGGCATTTGTTTAATTAAAAGAAGCTTTAATAACTGCACCGGTCTTAGCCTTACCCGATTTCAAAATTCCGTTCATTGTTGAATGTGATGCTTCCGGGAAGGGAATCGGAGCGGTGTTAATGCAACATAACCGGCCAGTAGCTTATTTTAGCAAAGCTTTGAGCGACAAGGAATCTTGCGAAATCGGCATATGAGCGAGAGATGATGGCATTAGTGTTGGCGGTCCAACATTGGAGACCATACCTATTGGGGAATCACTTCATTGTGTATACAGATCAGAAAAACCTCAAATTTCTGCTCCAACAAAGAGTTTCCACTCCCGATCAGCAAAATTGGGTAGCCAAGCTTTTGGGTTACAATTTTGACATCCTCTACAAACCCGGGAGGGAGAATCGGGCAGCTGATGCTCTGTCAAGACGAAATGAGAATGGAGAACTGAATACAATCACTTCGTCCCCCATTTGGGTGCAAGGAGCTCTTCTCATTGAAGAGGCTCGCAATGACTCCTCATTACAACAGTTAAAGGCCGATTATTTGGCAGATTCTTCCAAGTTTCCCGGCTATGAGATCATTAATGATCTGTTGTACTTTCGTAAGCGATTAGTGATACCAAAGAACTCCAAATACATCCCTGATCTATTGCACGAGTTTCATGCTACCGCATCCGGAGGTCACTCGGGTTATTATCGCACTTGTAGGAAGTTGGCTGCGAATCTTTATTGGAATGGTATGACGTCTACCGTCAAACAATTTATTCGCGCGTGCGATATATGTCAACGGTGCAAGGCAAGTTCGACTGTTCCAGGGGGATTACTTCAACCCCTGACTATTCCAGAAAGGATTTGGGAGGATCTCTCCATGGATTTCATTTCGGGGTTGCCTACGTCTAAAGGTCATAACGTCATCATGGTCGTCGTGGATAGATGATCAAAATACGCTCACTTCAGCCTTCTTAAACATCCCTACACCGCTCGATCTGTAGCAGAAACCTTTGTTAAAGAGATTGTGCGACTCCATGGAATTCCTAACACGATTGTAAGTGATCGGGACCCAATTTTCATAAGTAAGTTTTGGCAGGAGGTGTTTCGCACGCAGGGAACTAAACTCCAAATGAGTTCGGCTTACCATCCGGAAACGGATGGACAAACCGAAGTTATTAATCGGTGTTTGGAAGCTTATTTACGTTGTTTCGCGGTGGATCAACCAAAATCTTGGGCAGTATGGTTACCGTGGGCGGAGTTTTGGTATAACTCCACGTTTCATGCATCAACGGGAATCACTCCTTTTGAGACAGTTTATGGTCGACCACCACCGTCGGTGCTATCTTTCCCTGTTGGAGAAATCAGGGTGGAGGCAGTAGCACATGAATTACGTGACCGAGATGAAGCACTTCGCCAATTGAAAGTGCATCTTTCAAATGCCCAAGGAGTGATGAAAAGAGAGGCGGATAAGAAACGCAAGGATGTCAAGTTTAACGTGGGTGAATGGGTTTATGTGAAGTTAAAACCATATCGTCAAACATCGGTCACCAATCGCATTAATCAAAAACTCGCGCCAAAGTTCTTTGGGCCTTTTCAAATTGGAGAGACAATCGGTCCGGTCGCTTATAAGCTTAAACTCCCGGACACATCCAAAATCCACCCGGTGTTTCATGTTTCTCTTTTAAAGAAGGCAATTTCGGGTGAAGCAGATTCTATTCTTCCTCCGGAACTGGATAACGATGAAAATGATGTTGTCCTGCCTCAAGAAGTGTTAGCAGCTCGTGATGTGCAAGTGGCTGGGGTAACAGTTGAACAGTGGTTGGTTCAATGGCAAGGAAAAGGACCAGAAGAGGCAACTTGGGAGGATAAAGAATGGATGCGGGGTCAATTTCCAAATTTTGGTCTTGAGGACAAGACTCATTTTGAAGGAGAGAGTAATGATGCAAAGTCTAACCTTGAAGGACCAAACGGGAAACCTCCAATTTTATATGTTTATTCTAGAAGGGGTCAAAATGGCAATATCATAAGTGGCTAGCAAGTTTGTTAGGATTTGATGATTATAAGTAGGGGAGCAGAGAATGTTTGTTTTTTGTCCATTAATTAGTTTGTTAAGATTTCTTCTTGGCTCCTTGTGGAGAGAGGGATTGAATCCCTGGTTGTTCTTGTTCTTACCATTTCATTTCAGTAATCAAAAGCTTCCCTACTTTCGTTTTCTTCTATAATTTCCATTGCCAATCTTCTCCTTAATTCTCGGATTCCTATCAGTTAATTAAGTACTTATAAACTTAAAAGTCATCGAAAAGTGTTAAGGATCAACCCAAACACCATATGTGTTAAAAAGTTGTTTATTGTGACTCGACCAGTCAAAGGTGTGGTATTCATTTGATCTGTGTTAAAGAGTTGTTTGTTTTGACATGACCTGCTACATGTGTAGGGGGCAGGCAGAAAGGGAATTCAAAGTGGAGGTTGAAGCCATTGGCAAAGTAAGGCATAAAAACCTTGTTGGCTTGATTGGATTCTGTGTAGAAGGTGCTAAGAGGTATACTTGACGTTTTTGTTTCTAAATTGTTTTGAACATTTTATAATGCAATGAATTTGTATTCTTATATGTAACTTTGATTTGGTTCTGGTTCTGTTTATATGCGTTATATCTGAAACCATACCAGCTTTTCTTTTTTCCTAAACTTGGTAAAATCAAATGATTAACATTGCATACAGTAAGTTCCCATGCTGTGTCTTTTAATATTTGGGTTTGTTGTGTTCATCCCTACCATACAGGATGCTTGTATATGAGTACATTGACAACGGGAATTTGGAACAATGGTTGCATGGAGACATAGGACTTACCCGTGCTCTAACATGGGACATACGCATGAAGATTGCTATTGGAACTGCCAAAGGGTATGCTCGTGTATTCTTCTTTTCCTTGATCTTACATTGCAGTGCGATTTTTGTTCGATATCTTTTCTTGCAAAAATTCTAGGAATTTACTACAGGTGACAAAATGGGTGGGTAATGAATTATGTAATGTAAAAAGAGTTCATTGAAATGTAGTCTGTGGTTTGGGGTGGGAAATGTGAGGTTGACCTGGGACACATTTAGCAGATTCTGTTAACTTTTCTTTATAAATTGTTAGTGTGTTATATATGATGGTAAAACCTTCTATTACAATATTACTACATGTGTTTTACGTTAAATGATTTAGGAGATTCTGTTGTTAAAAGATAGATCTTTTGAGAATTTTGATTTGTTTGACCTGGTGCTGCAAAGAGCTCCCGCGTTTTCGCAGGGTCCAGGGAGGGTCCGTCCCATTTAAGGGAAGATGTACGCGGTCTTTCCCCCACAATTTTGATTTGTTTGACCTGTTAAAGTTAAAAACATAACCCAAATTGACCTACTCATATCATATTATGCAAGGTAGATTTAAACATATTAACGTCCACTCCCCCCTAACATTTACTTATATGTCATTTCCTGTTTAGATTGGCATATTTACATGAAGGCTTGGAACCAAAAGTTGTACACCGTGATATTAAATCAAGCAATATTCTTCTGGACAAAAAATGGAACGCGAAAGTTGCTGATTTTGGACTTGCCAAGTTACTTGAATCTGAGAAAAGCTACGTGACTACACGAGTAATGGGAACATTTGGGTTAGTTTATTTTGACCTCTTCAGTTTGTACCATATATAGCCCGGTAAAACATTTCTTACCATCAATGGTGTCTGTAGATATGTGTCGCCTGACTATGCATGCACGGGGATGCTTAATGAAGGAAGCGATATCTATAGCTTTGGAGTTTTACTTATGGAAATAATTACGGGAAGGAGCCCGGTTGATTATTCCAGACCACCCGGAGAGGTAATTTATCTTCTTTTACCTCACCTATATGGCTATATGACATATAAAATCATCCCGAATGCATCGTTTGTTACATTTTCGTATGTTTTTTGTTAATTTTAGATGAACCTGGTTGACTGGTTTAGAGGAATGGTGGCAAGTCGACGTGGGGAGGAGTTACTAGACCCAACGATTGACGAGCGGCCTTCTTCACGAGCTTTAAAGCGAGCATTATTAGTGTGCCTTCGGTGCATAGATATGGATGCAAGTAAGCGTCCAAAAATGAGCCAAATTGTGCACATGCTCGAGGCAGATGACTTCCCTTTCCGCACAGTAAGTATCTAACCCATTGTGTTGATGTCAAATCATATCCTGAGCTATGAGTGTTTCTGAGATGGATACAATTTATAGGAATCACGGCTGCCAAAAGACAAATTTGCGCCCCGGCCAGATGCATCTGCTGTCAGTAAGGTTTCTTTACCGAAGGGTGGTGATGAAGATAGATCAAACTGGAGATGATTCTTTTTATACGCAGGAGGAGACATACTAGTTATCAGTAGGTGAAGTTATAGGACTTGGCATTGTTTTTGGGCATGCGAAAAAAAACTTTGTTGTAGACATGATTGGTTTGTAGTTTTTGTTATTGAAACTGAGATGTCAATGTTACAAGTATTAGTATGTAAATATCGTTGGTTACTTCTTTGTCACTTGTACTCAAACATACTGTTTTTTAAGCAAAGGCCGTCAGAAATTAGCTAACACGGGACTATACTAGTGATAGATCTAGTAACTTATAGTAGGGTAAAGATGGATCGAGTCAAAATAGGTCTAACGGGTAAAATATTTGTTGTGAATAAATAAATAAGTAGAAATCACTTCTCTTTGGCCTAGTGCTAGCAAACCCTCACCCAATCAATGCCATGAATATCCATCAATTTTCGGGTTGTAGAAGCACATGATGTGAGAATTTTATGAAGATGTGATAGCTGGTAAGGCTAGAGTGGGTTAGGATGGCTCGTGAGGGTGGGAGTGTTGCCACTCCTGTTCAGTGCTGTAGCGGGTTGACGAGTCTTCAGGGAATGACTCTTTTTGGTCTTGTGAATTGATATAGATTTAAAAGTACGTCTTTAGGTTGTGTAAGTTGGCTTTTAATAAAAAAACTATCATTTTTGCATGTAAGAGGTCTTGGGCCTAACAAATAACATTGTTATTATTTGGGCTTCGATGGATCGGCTTGAATAGGTCATTGTTTGGGTGTTTGTACTTTTACAAAGGAAATGTTTACTGTTATAACATCAAAGATTCAAAGTTTAATCATGATGGTAACTAATTATAATCCTCAAAAAGATAAATTTATCACTACACTATTTTGCATTAGTTACGCCACTACCTAATACACACCATCACCACCTTCTAATACTTTTATGCAACCCCAACCACTCACACCACCAGCTTCGACAACACGACCACTCCTAACTTGACAGGTGATAACTCATGTCAACCTAATTTGACGCCCCTACATTTAAGCATGTTACCTTCTCTCAAGTGCATAAATGACCATGCTATATGCATAAAGATTGTCACTCTTCACTCCAACAAAACCTGGACATTGGTGCCTGCCCCTCCTAGCCCAACATTTTTAGACGCAGATGGATTTGTAGGATCAAACAAAATCAGGATGGTTTTTTTGTATATATAAGGCTTGACCTCTCGTGAAGGTTTTCATTGGACTAAGGCCATTTATTGCACCGAGACCTTTAGTTCGTTGACAAACACACTATTAGTCGTTTGGTTTGTCAGTTGCATTCTCCTGTGGCTGGACTATTAGATAGATTGACATCAACAATGCTTTCCTGCATGACGAACTTTCTTATACTTTTTCCATGGCACGATCTCCTTGTTTCATGTCCGATCAAACCACATCATGCTTTGCCTTCATAAAAGGAACTTTATGGCTTTAACATTCCTCCGAGCTTGGTCTTTGAAGCTCTCCACTACTCTAGGCACCTATGGGTTCAAAGGGCGCATCTTCGATACATCGCTATTTGTTATTACTAAGGATCTACTGCATGTTACATATTACTTTATGTTGATAACTTATCATTAGAGGGAGCTCTATGACATTTGTGACTAATTTGCTCGCAAGTCTTCATTCATAGTTTGCCTTAAAGGATTTGGGAAACTTGAGTTATTTTCTAGGGATATATGTCACATTCTCCATGGTATACTCCATATCTATCAACAAAGATGCTTACATGATCTTTTTGCAATGGATCGGTCATAGTGTCGACCAATCGACTCTAGTCTTCCTTATTTCTTAATATACTTTAATATTAAGAACATATACTTTAATATCTTAAGGACATTATTTCTCCACGTCTTCCATTTGAAGGACTACACATCTTGGTATTTATGCATGTGTATATACTCACTAGGTTGGTGCTGTAAGGCCCCGTTCCCAGGACGCTTACAGTTGGTTCCTCATCGCGCATAAAGCCTTTAATCACATGTGCTTTATGAAAATGTTGAGGCGGAAACATTCAAAAGACATCTCATTTCATTATAAATACTTTTGCCAAATAATACATCATCAATTAATTACAAAATACATTGGTGTATTACATCACAAAAGCATTCTATAAATGGATGTCATCCCAAAAGAGCTGAGTAGCCGCCTCGTGCCATCCTCAGCAACCTCACCTACCAACTGGAAACACATAAAAAGTCAGCGTTGCTGAGTGAGTTCTAGTTTTATAATAAAACATACTTTTCTTTCGTTAAAACCGTTCTTTACTTTCACGCGATCATGCATCTTACGTACACGTAGATAATATCGTTATTATCTTCTCTATTCGTTCGTTCATCATTACATCTTTTCATGCGCACCAGATATCTTCCGTACCAATACCATATGCTACACCCCGAACTATTTAGCTACTGGGCCAAAGTCTATAAAGAGACAGCTAAACGTAGTGCCACAGTACTAGGGGTAAGCGGTAGAGGTTCTATAATAATGGTCGATCACAAAGAAAGACCCCGATGTGCATCCTCTCGGGGTAGCGAACCCGCACACCGTTGGGCTAACACCTTAGTTGGCGTGTCCCGATATCCAATGCTCGCAAGACTTTCATTACTTTCATCATCCATTAATGCATGCATTTATTCATCATGTTCCTCTTTCATTATCTTTCACTTTACGTTACTTAATACTTTCATTTTGTTCATTAACATAACACGTATGGTCACAGGAAAGATAAACATACACGATAATACGGAACATCAACATACGCTATAACATTACCATACAGGGCATCATCATACATGCATAACATACATCATCATAAACATGCAACATCATCCCCATCATGCCCTACGTGCCTTCTACAATCCCAACAGTCATCTTACATGTGCCTACGGGGACTTCTACGTCAAGCTTACGTCTGCACTTTCCCCCGAAAGTCAGTACTTTAACTATGCTCTTCCTCGGGTACAACAGCCCTATTTGGGCGTATGGGCACCCTTCAGTCGCATAGCCTCCATGAAACTGAACATCATGCGAATGGGCCAATCGTGCGAATGAACACTATGCGAATGGACCTCATACGAATGGACCTTATGCGAATGAGCACCTATGCGACTGGGCTCTCAGTCGCATGACTCCTCATGTGACTGGACCCCCAGTCGTGCGACTGAACCTCAATCGTGCGACTGAACCCCAATCGCCCTCCAGTCGGCCGTATGGCCCCCAATCAGTCGCCCAGCCCTAACTGGTGCAGAATGCAGTCCTCCCGAACCCAATCTGCCATTTTCAATCTCCAAGCTCATCCAAATCCATTCTAAGCCCAAATCAACCATCCTAAACCTTAGGAATGCATACTATGACAACATTCAAGCACACACAAGCTCAAGAACATACTCCGAACGCATCAAACACAATCACACCCAAATGGGTCAAAAACACACATATTCAAAAATGGTTTTACTATGTGTTCCAGCCCCAAATCATTCAAAACATGTAAAAGAGGGGTCTTAGAACTCACACAAACTACTAAAAGAATAAGGGATTCGTGTTGACTCGCTAACCGACGATTTTCGTGCTCGGATCCACCCGAACCAACCCTTTTCTCTCTTTTCTTCTTTTCTCCATTCTCTTCTTTTCTCTAGCTGAAAATGAGAGTGTGGGGAGGGGGTAGGGGCTGCCCTCTCCCTTAAATACTCTCATTCACCCGTCTTTCTTTCGTTGGCAAGTTTGGTCCCTCGACTTTGGATATTATTTCTTTTTCTTCTTTCGTCGGCTACAAAATAGATAAATAACCGGGAGTTACAATATATAATTTTAATCATATCTTATATTAAAATATTATGCTGTAAATATTTGTTTTTATTACTAACTAAAATCCGTTTAATAAATTAGTTTCTAGCCTATCTATCTATATTTCTATATATCTATCTGTCTATCTATCAATCTATAATAAAGAAAAACTAAGATAAGATGTGACACAATTATAAGTCTTATCATACTAACTTTCTCATCTCTTTATACTATTATTATTAATTTTAAATACTAATAATATGTCACACCCCGAAAATCGCAGCGGAAGATCGCGTGACGTGGTGGTACGGAAGTTGGGTTATTTCACCTTTATTTAGTCAAACGTCTTCACGTTAAGATGTTTAGTTATGAAAACATATATTTA
>BJCN01310443.1:0-18190 GCA_018326445.1 Flaveria brownii
TGTTTGATTGTCTTGAATTAAATGAATTTATTTAATGTGATTACGTTTAGAATTTAATAAGTGTAATCGTACGCGTAATTGTTTGATTTATTGTTAATGTGTGGAACATAAATAATTAATTTTATTAATCAATTATAAGATAATTAATTAACATATTTAATTATTTAATTTATAAAAAGAAAAGACAACGTTTTTGACAGGATATATAATTTTTATACCATGATAATAATAAATATTATTTGAATAATTTAAAGGTAATATGGTGTTTAAATAAATATTTAATAGTTTTAATTTATTAAAAGTTCATTTTTGTATAAAAATTTTGTATTAATTGTGATTTTTATTTATTTAAAACATTAAATAAAGTAAAAATAATTTCCAGAAAATTATCAAGTTATTCTAAAAATTTTAAATGTTATTAAAACATTTTTTTATAATTTTTAGAATTTTTCCTGGATTTTTAAAGCTTTTAAAAAGGTTTTTAAAAAAAATCGGTTGTGGCCCGGGGTCGAACCCGGGACCCCAAACTAACCAAACGAGCTGGGAACCAGTGAACCAAAGGGCCTAACCCGCGGTATCACTTGGTTCTTAATAGATTTAAACTGTTCTAAGCAATCCTCCCCCCAAATCGCGATGAACCCTAGATCTGTTTGGGTCCAAATTGAAGCATCAAACGATCTTGATAACGGAAACATTCATGGGGCTTTTGTTCCTTGAATGAAAACGAGTGTATGGGTATATTAAACTCACCTTAATTCGATCGATATTGAGCATGCAAGTTCGATGAACAGGTCGCGGTGAGGGTGAGATTAAAAACGGTTTTTGAGTGTTTTTCAGAGGCAATTGAGTATGGTAATAACTTGGGAACGTAGAAACGATCGTTTATATAAGTTTAATTTAGTCAATTATTAATTGTTTAGTGGATTTTGTTAGGTAATTTTAGTGGGTTAAATTTAGTGGATCATTACCTGAAATCCGGGCAATTTTGCTCGAATTGAAGTGCGTTGTTAGGTCCACAATGTTCCCACGATCGTACTGGTGCGTTTGGGGGTCCAAAAGACCAGTTTTTTATGGTGTTCGAATGTCGCCGGAGCCGCGCCGGACATCGCCGGCCGGCGACCGGATAATCGGGGGGGACGGGGGGCTGGGTTGTAAATTGTGAATGTTACACAATGGTCCCTGTGGTTTCGATTATTATCATTTTATGCATAAACTTTGTTTTTTTCAAGTTTAATAAATTACAAAAACCACCCCTGAAACTTATTATTGTTATTACTATTATTATTATTATTATTATTATTGATGTTATTAGTATTAATATTGTTATTATTATTACTATTATCTTTATTATTATTGTTATTATTATTATTTGATTATTATTATTATTATCTTTATTATTGTTATTGTTTATTAAAAAAATTAAATCTCGATAAAATACGAGATGTTACACAATTCTAGTTCTCCTAAATTATATTTTTCTCGTTTCTCTCTCCTAATAAATATCACATTAACTACTAATGATATTATTTATTTTTCATATTAAAAATATTTTTTATGAAATTAAAAAAAGATCTTTCTACAAATGCAATTTTTAAAGAAATAATTTTAAAAAATCTTTTTAAAACACAACTTTTTTAAAAATAAAAAAATTATCACTCGTACACGTAATGTCAATCATATCTTATGTCAAAAAGTCGTTTTATAATTTATTAATTTTTGTTAATAAACATTTAATATTTTATTTTTTCAAAACATGTAAAACACGTGTTAATAACGTAGTATTATGATATAAGATAGTAACATGGATGTGTTGGTGAGTGGTGATTTAAAATATGAGTTGTCATACTTATTCGCTCTGTGTTCTAAGGTGTCTCTCCTTGGAACCTTCAACAAATTCATTGATTTATGTTAATTTGGGTTATCGGTAAGTGGGTTAAATATCCACTAATAAGGTGATGTATATTAATCGGGGGTATTATTCTCACATTTACAATCTAAGCTTACACTTCGTTTAAATAATCATACGGATATATTTATAACGATTGTTTAAAAGACAGGGTTGACGTATTGTCTATTGATTGATGTCACACCGTCATTTTCAGTAAGAATCAGATTCCTATAAAGACAGATGTTGAAGTTAGTTTTTCTACAATTACAACAGTTATTATAGTTGGAGCAAATGACCATTTATTTACTTGTTAAATAAATAATTCTTTATACATAGTTAAAATCTGTCTAACCTGCTTATACAACCTCCTCTCGTATGATTTTTATGAAACCTTAAAAAAAGGTTCTCACAATTAGGTTATAATTGAACAACCTTAGTCACCAAGGAAAAGACTGAGATTTGTTTCAAATCCCATTGGAAAAAGGTGAAAACAAAAATTCAAGATGTGGAGTAAAAATCTCTCTGATCCACAGTATAAACTTAATTGTAGTGGTAACAAGATCCATAAATCGACATACTAGTTCAGGATGGTATCACCTAATGTTAAATAATTATCTAATTCTATTACCAATTTATTTTTCTTAAAAATATTCAAGCTTGAAAAATCTCACGTATTTCATTTCATCTTGTCTCTTGTTTTTCTAAAGTAAATCCCTTTTTTTTCCTTCAAATGTCAATATTATTATGGTGAGTATCTAAATGTTGAAAGCCTTCTTTTGAATCGAACAAAGATGCTAACCCATTCGTAAGGATTCTCTCGCTACTTACACATAAATCAAGGGGATTTCTTAGAGGTTTTATTTATTCATAGCTTCCGAAGCCCATAAACGTACTGTTACAAATCATCTGCTTGAGGTATTAGTTTGATAAGCTTGAATCTCCTTGATCCATGGTATCCACTAAGCGTAACATCTATCAAATCCATAACTTGACCTCATTGTTTAATAATCACCTAAATCTTTTGATCATTGGTATTTTATCAATGTGTGCAAATTTAAAGAATCTCACATTTCTGGTTCGCCTTCTCTCTCGTACGTTTTAATCTAATTGGAGCATATCCCAATGTTTTTCCTTTTAATATAAACAGTGGCGGAGCTTGAACCAAAGCATGGTGAAGGGGGGCGGGGGCGAAAGTAAACTATTTTAAGGGGGGAGATCTATTTTTATTAAAAAACTTTCACTACTAGACCAAAAATTTACACAATCGAAATTTACACTACGGACGAAAAAAAGAGGGGGGCGGGAGCCCCCGGCCCCCATGAAGCTTCGCCCTTGAATATCAATGTCATTGTAGTGAATATTGTTTGTTGGAATTTTTTCTCTCGAACTAACAAAAATGATAACTCATTTGTAACGCTTCCCTCGCTACTTATGCTTAAATCAACGGGATTTCTTGAAATGCAGCTTGGAGGTTTCATACACCCAAACCTTGTGAAGTTCACAAACGTGTTATTAGAGATCATTCATATTAGGTATTTGTTTGATAAGCTTCAATCTTTCCATGATTTCTATTATAAACAAAAGTGACAAGCAAATCCACAACTTGACACACTGGTCCGTCGGTGTCACCCTAAGCAGTTAATGCGACTAATATATCAGTGATATATCACCGATATATCGGTTATCAGTCTGTAGAGAAAATATAGGTCGAAAATATCAGTCCTTATATCGTTGGCGATAATATCGGCCGATATTACCAATATATCGCTGCTATTTTTGCATCTTAATATCGGTCATAGCAGCGATTTTATCGTTGGGCACATTTTAGTCCACAAACTCAATGACCCTGTATTCATTCAATACAACACAAGGTTACAAAGGCTCTTCAAGTCATTAAAAACTAACGGATCTTTGGATCATATTCTGTTAAAAGACGTAGAGGAGAATGATGATTGGGTTGTCCCAACAGGTTGTGCTTCAAGAGTTTGTTGATAGTAGAGAAGGTGGTCTTTGTTGGTCGGTTGTGCGGGAGGCAATGGGAGGAAACAAAGAAGTTGGGACAAGTACAAGAAGCAAAAGAGAGCGCTACAAAGATAATGACAATGATAAAGTAGTAGTTGAAGTGAAAGATCTTAATGAACAATTGAATGGTTTGGGTGATGTGGACTCAGAGGAAGATTTTGAGTCTTTTTATTAGATTATGTCATCATGTTTAAATACTAACTGTTGACATTTAGTTTTTGAGTATTTTGACTATTTAATTGACTATTTTAATATTTTATTATATTATGCAATTACCGATATATCAAATGATCAGTCATTGACCGAAATCCGATATTTCACCAATTTAACTGCTTAAGTGTCACCCATAGTTTAATAATTACCGAAAACAAATCTCTTTCATCTATTGATGCTTTCTTAAAATATAAAAACTTGAAGAATCTCATATTTCTTGTTTCGCCTTCTCTGCCATTTACTCTATAACAAATTCTAGGATTTTTTCTTTAAATTCAATATCATTATGTTGGGTATATGTGTTAGAAGTCTTTTTCTAAATCTAACAAGGATGCTAAGACATCCGTAAGGGTTTCCTTTCTACTTATGCATATGATCAAGGGGATTTCTTGAAAAGCAGCATGTACACAAATGCATAACGCATTGTTACATTGCGGTATTATATTAGTAAGCTTAGATATCTCAGATTCATGATATTCACTAATTGTAGTGACAACCACATCAATAATTCAACGGATTCGTAAGAGTGTCACACATTGTTTAATAATCATCTGCATTCAAATCGTTGATTTAATCATAAGAATGTAATCAGGGGCGACCTTGAGGTGGGGCGGTGTGTGTCCGCTCAGGGCCTAATCTCCCTAGGGACCCGAAAGTTTTTAAAAATTTTGATATTATATATTTATGTATATTAAAAAATCTATAAGTTATTAATAAACTTAATAACAATTTAATTATTCTAATCCATCCAACCATAAAGCTCATTAACGTAAAAGTTATTTTTTTCCACTGGCATTTAACTAATCTAAAACCAAAATTGAAATAAAAAAGAAAGAAAAAAAATGGCGACCAGGGTACATTGGGCTAGAAGATCGCTATATGCTCCTCTACAATGCGGCATGGGCGAGTTTTAAAGGACATATTTTACATATGAGTTATTGACTTTATTTTATATATTAGTTATTGACTTTATATTATATACGAGTTAACAATATATTATAAACTTTTCACATATAAGTTATTGACTTTATATATTATAAGAAACTGTTTTTTTTACTTGCCTAGTGCTCAAATTTTTTCGAGAATTATCGATGATGCATCTGAATGTAATTTAATCATAAGAATGTAATTTGATCATAGGCGAGTAGTGGGAGATTAGATGAGGATGATGTAAGAATAGTAGGGCTTTTTTTATTTTGCCCAAAAAGGTGGGTTGTTACCATCAAAGTGTAAGAACCTAAAGTTGTGCGTGTGAGCGAGGCTTCAATTTCCATGGAGTCTTAATATGTTACAACTAGTATATTGTACTGATCTCATTAAAAAAATGTACCTGCGGATCGATAGTGTGTCAAAATTAAAAGTGTGCCAAAGAGTATGTATGCACCATGTCACGGGTTTGCCTTGAAAAGCTCTTATTTCTTAAAGTCCTAGACCGACACATGTTCACTCTCTCTACATCTTTGAGAATCTCTCTCTCCCTCTATATATATACACACACATATGTGTGTAAACAATGATAATGATCATTAGCACAAATTATTGAGATTATGTATCCAATACAATGAAAAATGAGGTACCAATTATCCTTAACGCAAGTAGTTGAGATAAGTTATCTAGCTTAAGACTTGATTAAAATTATAAAAAAATAAGTTTAAATCTCACATGTGACAAATAAAAATGATTATTGGTTGGGCCAAGGGTTTTTTCTCACCTATGGCCTATGGTGAGTTCCTCTTGAGCTGTTCTTTTGGTTGCATACTTGAGTAATGGAGATGATCAAGTAAACAGTGTCTTGTTAGTGATCCAATTAGTCGTTCAACAAAAATTAGAAATGGGAAGATTATGAGTTCGAGTCTTATTTTTAGTTAAAATGCTCAGAGATTGAGCCAGGGATTTACCTATTCTTCGAAACAGCAATGTACATTCTCTGTTAAAAATTTGTGTGTGAACGCCTAATAGTATAAGAAGTTACCCTAATTACGTATCGCCATCTATCAACATTAAATACTCTTAATTAGATCACACTTTTTGTAAGCTTCTTTCTAGTTAAATAAGAAGATTTGAACTCCTAATTTCATACCTGGCCTTCTTCTACCAACCTTCTCTCTCCCTGTCTCTTTCTCATATATATATATAGAATCATATCATAAGAAGAAACACATACAATATTTGAAAGAAGGTACATACACTTATCATGGGTTTGATGATAAATAACTCATCATGTGAAGGGATGTTGCTATCATTAGACTCTCATAAACAAATGCCTGCTCCTTTCCTCACTAAAACCTACCAACTAATCGATGATCCCACCACCGATCACATTGTTTCATGGGGTGAAGACGACACCACCTTCGTCGTCTGGCGACCACCCGAATTCGCACGCGATCTCCTTCCCAATTACTTCAAGCACAACAACTTCTCTTCCTTCGTCCGACAACTAAACACCTATGTATGCATCTAGTTAATTGTTATTATCATTATTTTGTTAACAGCGACAATTTTATTAAAAGACCACTAGCAAGAAACTAGCGCTAAAGAAATAAGAAATTTCAAACCACTTGTTTAAACTCTCTTTAATTGTTTTGTATGTGGATCTGATGTTTGTCTTTTGAGAATTAACTAATACTGATTTTGTGTTTGTTTTGTTCTTGATAATTTTATTATTATTAGGGTTTTAGGAAAATTGTACCAGACCGATGGGAGTTTGCAAATGAGTACTTCAAGAAAGGTGAAAAGCACTTGTTATGTGAGATCCACCGTCGGAAAACATCACAACCACACGTCGGCCACCACCACCACACCCTCACCGGCGGTATCTCGCCACCGCACTCCGACGACCACCTACGTTACGACTCTCCGCCACCACTCTCATCACCAACAACCACAACAGGAGCTAGTATCCTTAAAATCTTGTTGAACAACAACAACAACAACAACAACAGTATCATGACTAGTAACACCCGAGGTTGTTATAACTCAGTGACGGAGTTATCGAAAGATAACGAGAGATTACGGAGGAGCAATAATATGTTGATGTCGGAGATTGCACACATGCGGAAGCTTTACAACGATGTTATCTACTTTGTTCAAAACCATGTGAAGCCTGTGGCGCCAAGTAACTCATACCCTTCATCTCTTCTTTTATCTTCTACAAATGGTTCATTAATGGTGGAAAATCAGCAGCAGAAGCACACATCTTTGTTCAATAAGCTTCATGATTCAACATTAATCAACAACATTGTGAGAGATCATGATAATGTTGTAAACACTACAAGAACAAAGCTTTTTGGAGTTCCATTGTTGTCTAAGAAGAGACTGCACCCAGAATATGGGAGTGATAACATGGAGAGTACTCATAAGGCAAGGTTGATTCTTGAAGAAGGTGATTTAGGGTTGAATCTCATGCCCCCTTCTCCATGTTGAATCTTTATTTTATTTTTATTTTTATTTTTATTTTAACTTTTAAAGATGGTTAGATTATGTTACTTACTAATTAATTAAAACCAGATGTTTAATTAATGAGGTGTTTGATAATATTATGAGTTGCACAAAAGTAAGGGGGGAGATCATTGATCTGTTAGCCTTATTTAGCATATATTTCTGGGTGATATCTGAATGTTGCAGTTCAGTATCAGTAATGGGAGGTGTCAGTCATTTCTTCTTTT
The DNA here is from genome assembly GCA_018326445.1 of Flaveria brownii. NCBI lineage: Eukaryota > Viridiplantae > Streptophyta > Magnoliopsida > Asterales > Asteraceae > Flaveria > Flaveria brownii. The sequence goes on from BJCN01310443.1 coordinate 7,789, forward strand.
CAGACAGTTTGTGTTTAAAGCATCAATGGTTAGTATGTATAGTACAGTCCAGTTTTTGCATTACAATTTCTACTTTGTTTAACTTTGGACTCTAATTTTAACCATTTATTATTTAAAAAAAACATTAAAATGTGAATTCTAGATATTCCTTAAAACTTGAAATTTGCATACACGCCCAAAACCATGTTGTAAATTGTGTCCCCAAAACTTACATGAAATTTAAAAAAAAAAAATACAACAATACATGTGGCAATTTATTACCTAGCCTGTAATTTAGTAACATTGGTGATTGTCTCTCACATTTATTGTGTGAATTCAAGTTCTCGCAAGTATAAGGTTAGGTACGTGTTACCTAGGAGTAAAGAAATTCAAAAAAATAAAGTAAATGTCTAAGCAAATCTTAAGCAATCCCAAACAACCGCTGAGCTTTCTTTACATCTATATATGCATACACCATTAATTGGAGATGTAGATACTTGAATTGTCTACAAATGAATTGAAAAGACTGATTGACAAAGTAACTATATTTTAGAACCCATAAAATACTAGTTTGAAATTAGATTCTAATAATTATTACCACCACGTACTGGTATCTATTTTCAAGATTAAAATCATTTGCTTAGGAAAGTAGTAGGATCTAGAGAAAAAAAAAACAAAAAGTGGGTCATTATCATCATCATGATCAAATCTTTGAGATTAAGGTTATGATCTCATAATAATATTAAAAAAAGTGCATTTACTTGTTTATTTATACTTATTTCTTGAAGATGTGTACAAGGAAGACAAATATATGGAAACAAAAACATTTAGTTTGTGTTATTCGATGATATGGAAGTATTGGTGATCGAAAATCTAGACCATAAAAAGTTGAGTTTCAACTGTTCCAATCAACAAAGTCCCACTTTCCACCTCTTCTTGCTTCTGATTCCTCTTCTGGCCACTAAAGATAAAATGATGATTTTTCTTCACTTTTCTTTTTCTCTTCTTTGGATCCCTTTTCTTTCTTTCTTCCTTTCTATATTCCTTTTTTATAAACTCGATACATATTATTTACATTACATGATTGTGTGTAGACATACATATTTGCAATCTTTTATGATACTACGACACTTTAGTCAAATTTTGTATCCTTCTGCTTTGTTCTGTCTATGTGAAAAATACTGAGCCATAAGAAATATATGGTCTTAAATATTACCAACACATTATAGGTGTATTAGTTGCGGATGATAAGAGAACACCACAACTAATCGTGTTAATCCTATAATGAATGACATCCGAAAACTTTTCACTCGAGCAACTAAAAACAAATTCGTACGTAGTTATTATATATAAAGAAATTAATGCACATCTTATGACCTTGTTAAAGAGAAACATTATCTTGATTAAATTAGAACAAATAAAAAGTGTTGACTCACGTGTCTATGGAAGATGAAGGTTTTGAATTTTCAAGAGTATATACGCCTAAAAATATAGTATACATCTTTTCGTTGAAGTTAAAGGTAAAGTACTAAAGTTTCAACAAAATGTTTGACCAAATTTTCTGCTAACTTTTCCTGGCCCCTTTCTTTACATGCACCACCACATGTTTTTGTAAATTTTATTTTTATACATAGATTAATTAGCTTTTGATAATAATCTTTGATCAAATAAAATCGGGTCAAATAAATACGGGTTAGCGGTAGTTTATATTTAAGCATATGTTAGTTATTGTTTTTAGTAAGTATTGGGTCGGTTATGATGCATGTTCAGCATGGGAACAAGGAGTCTTAGATTTAGTTTAGTAGTGGTCTTAGTTGGGATTTTTTTTTCTTATTTAAGAGCTGAGTCGGAAACTTTTTTTTATTAGAGAACAAGAGTTTAACAATAAATAACTTTGTTAGTGTGTGTTTCATGTGTGTGTTTCGAGGCCTGAACCATCATTAACGAGACGCTATTATCGAGTCCAGAAAAGACTCGTAAACACCAAAGAACGATCATAAAGTCATCTAACCACGCTGTAACTATAAACGGCATACGGTGGTTGATTAGCCACCACTTGGAACACTTGATGCCATGGCTACCATTCCAATTTTATACATAATTACTCGTATTTTTTTTTAATATTAAGACGATAATACTTATATCTAACCCCATCTTATTATTTGTGTTTATAATCTTTTTTGTTATCAAAATGTAAAACAAAAAAAAAATCTGAAAATAACCGTAATTTATTCATAAATATATTCTCACCCAACAGACTCATCTCCGACTATAGAACAAAGTCCTCTGAACCTAAAACAAGCGAGTTAGATGATGAAGACACGTTTTGTGGTCGGAACGTCCGTATTGAGATGTGAACAATTTGTGAAATGAGCTGGTTAAAAAGACATTTTAAGAGAAAAAATATGTCAAATAGACATTTTAAAAAAAGATTAAAAAAATAAGCAAAAGAGTGAAGTAGAAGTTAGAGTTTTGTTGTAGTCTTTTAAGGCAGGGTAAAGGTATCAAGAAACGAGGGAATCTTGGTCGTCAAGAGTAATGATTTCAGTCTTGAATATTAGAAAACTCTAGACACCTACCTTACTACCTACCTCCTTCTGTTGTTTGTATTTTGCTATATAATTGTCACCTTCTTCATATAGGCTTGTGATCGATGCGCATATCAGCAGCATATTGTGTATATATAGTGTATTATGTATATAGCACGTGCAGATCGAGTAGTAGGCAGAGGACGTCTCTTCCATATCAGACTTATTGCTATCTTATCGCATGTCGGATAGTACAATATATATGTATTCTATATTATATATGCTTTATAACCAAACTCGATCATATATATGTGTGACATGCATGGACCCCCTCTCCATTCAAGCAATACGACAAAAAAATGAATATCAAATCATATTTGAAATAAGTGGATCACGGGAAGTGTTAGATCGAGTATATAATAACTAGTTACATAATTAAGTCATTTGTTAGTAGGAAAAAGGAACCATTTGTTGGCAGGATGTTTCGGTTCTCTAGTAGAGATCCTAGCTAGTGCGATACTCTCTGGGTAAACATTTTAAATGACTAGCCCACGGTGATAATCGGGAGTGTCATGTCAAGGTTCGAGTGTTATGTGATAGTGGGGGAGAGACGCTAGCCCGAACTCGCCCATTGGCTTGGTTTAGAACCGTGACTTGGTTGTTTGTTGCGACGCTCTGGAGCGAGGGTGTTGCGGGTCTATTAGAAAGTCGGTAACACTCGTTTTTAATAGGAAAGATGAAATTTTATTTGATAGCTTGTTATAGTAAAGATCTATGCATTAACTAATTATGTATGATCCGTAAGAGGACATTCAGTGGCTAATTGGTCCATCGTATAACTAAAAGGTTGTGAGTTTAATCCAATATATTGCAGGTTGTGATAAATTTATTTTAGAAAAACTAGTAATTATTGTTCAAAAGAAGTTAATTAACTACCAACCTATGGTATTATGGTCTAATGACATAAGTGGTTTTCTCCATAAATGTGATCTAATTTCAAGAGGAAATAATTTTTTTTTTAAAAAACAAGATAATTAACTAACGAAAGGGCATATAATCTAATTAGTTTTAATAAATCTGCGTATTACACATGTTGAATAAATAAAATATTAAATAGAATAAAAATTATAAAATGATATACTAAGACATGATATTATTGGAATTACGTATAAGCAATAACTATAAGTAATAAAACAACAATATGAACTTTTTAAATTTTTTTATTTTTTCAAAGATAAAATCAATATTTTGTTTCAAAATAACATTTTAAAAAAATTTTATTTTTAAAATGTCCTTACTCTAACTCCCTATTTTAATTATTTCTGTTTTATCAAAAAATTACTTTAGAAAAAACAATCTTAAAATATTACGTAAAAATAGTTTGATTTTTTGAAAAACAAATTCTTTTTATAAAAAAATGTTTCCATAGAAATAATATTAATAAAAAGATCTCTTTCTTAATTTATTAAAAAACTAATTATAATGTAAAAATAAATAATACTATTAGTAATTAATGTAATTATTTAATATGATGGAGAAACGAGAAAAGTTTAATGAGAATAAATGTGATGTTAATACGTGACACACTTATTTACCTTTGAAGATACTATCAAGGTATTGTGTTGTCACTTTCAAATATGAAATTTATAACCCTTAATCTAGCCCATTTACGATAAAGCCCAAGTTTGAGTACATTTCTTTTTCAACTAAATTTATCAGCCCATTCTAGCCCATTAGCGTAACTTTAACTTGCATATTCAAGTTATCTTTTAATCGGTGTTCAGTTAGTGATAATTCATTTACGTTGGATTATGTTCATTTACGCCGGTGAACTATCTGTTTAGTATGTAAATGGATGATAATGAGCAAGATAATATGTCGGTTTGTTAAAGTTGACTAAGCGAATACAAATAAGGTTTCATTTTTGCTCGGTACATTTACAAGCCTGTCTTTCAAGTTCAATCTAATTAAAATCTAAGAGAAGGTTTTTGTTTTCTAAACAAAGATTGTAAATTATGAAAACGTTAAGATGAAAGTTACATTTTATATCATTATTTATAAACTCTTATGTGATATTTTTGAAACATAAATATTTCTTAAATACTATATTCTTTCGAATTTTATTTCTTCAGAAATATAAGACATAAAGAGCAAAAGGATCATCAATGACTCCATGGTCGATCATATGGTTTCAAAACCAAGAGTACTAATATGGGCCCAGGCCCAAGTATCCTTTAAGGCTTTAAGCTGTTCCTTTGTTGTTCTTGGACTCTTGGCTTTAAAAATTTGTTATGCGTGGATGAATATTAGAATATAGTGCGTTTTCATACTAAATTTTAGACAATATATTTTCGACATTGTTGACAATTGGCAAATGAGCAAAACCAAGCTGAGTCAAGGTATGCTGACACTGGGCTCGTTTAAAAATCGAGGTGACCCTAGCCGGCTCGTTTATTTTCATGTGTTCAAAATGTGGGCTCGTCTCGACTCAGCTCGTTAATAAATGAGCCGAACCAAGCTTGCTCGCTAGCCAACTTGTTTGTTTTTAAAAAAATTAATTTTTTTGTTTTTATACAAACTCGTATAAATAAAAACAAAATATAATATTCTTTTATATTTTCTTGTCTTAACCCATTAAAACAATGAGACGATATTAGTATTTTATAAACCATAAACATTCTCTATGTATTTACGCTTTGTATATTTTTTTCATTAGATAATGTAAAATGGTCATATGTGTATGATCTATATAAACAATATGAACAAATTTTGGTTTAGCCTTTATAAAAATTAGGCTTTATATATACGAGCCAGCTAACGAGTGAGCATGAGCCGGGTTGGCCTTGACTCGGGCTTTATACGCAAACCGAGCCTAGCTGACTCTTGTCATTTACAAACGAGCAGATTTTGAGCTAGCTATTTACGATTAATTTTCGAGCAAGATTACAGTAAACCACGAGTGATTTAAACATCCTAAGAACGAAGTGTAATTAAATAAAATAGAACTTATGCTCTTAAATTTAGAATATTCCAAATAATATTATAGTTATTAGTCATAGAAATTATAGTTATTAGTCATAGAAATTAAAAAAAAATATGATCAGATAATAAAAGTAAGAGGTTATACACTTACTGCATGAAATTCTTATTATATATTTTATATTAAATTACAAATTAACTCTTTTACAAATGCATATACAGATAAAAGAGCTTGTTACTTTCAACAAAAATTTTTTTTAATAAATATGATATTAAATCAGGACATAACAAGAAACATTGAAGGGGTTGCTATTCTTTCAACTAAGGACTTGTTGGGAAAAAAGTATGTTACAAACAATTTTATTAAATAATTTACATCAAGTATAGCTAGGAAAAGAATTTTCCAAAACATAATACATATTAATAAATAATGTATTTACGATATAGTTGTAGAATGTGGTAACGTATGTCCTAGATTGTGGGATTCTTGGGTGGGATTTAAAAAGCCCAATCAAATCTAATATGTAAAACACATGTTACAATTCTTTTACAGCAACCAAACTGTGATTTTTTATTAATAAACAATCAAAGAAGTGTCAACTATATTAACGTTAACCCTCTATTTATAATAGACAGAACTTTAATCTAATCAAACTCAAATCCCTACTTTCTAAACATTCAAAATAATTAAATAATAAGCTGATAACTTTAAATATTCAAACTAATATTAAATACTAATTAATAAAACTAAGATTCTTAACCAAACTAAGATTCTTAACTAAACTAAAATACTTACTAAGACTTCTTTAAAAAGAAGACTGCCATAATCATTCAGATAATCAACTTTCAACTTTTTTTTAATTTTACCCTTCAGCTTTCTTGTTTTTTAACTAATTATGATTTAACTTTTAACAATACAGTGGTGAATATTGTCTTTAAAATATAGCAAGTGGTTTTCTAGATCATGGCGTATGCAATTTGGACCTTACTCAATAAAAATGATTTTGAAATTCAAGGGAAAAAAATCAATATTTGGTTAGATCTTTAAGAGTTTTCGTATAATTGGATGTTGGTAAATTGGTGTCACATAAGAAAGCTTGAGTTCATGACTTTTGTTTAGAGTGGTCCATAGGGATGTCCTTTTATCATTGGCTTTTCTCACAGGTAACCTCCTTTACCATTGGCTTAATTTATTGGCTTGACATGTATGTTCCTCAAGTTGGATTGGTATATTAATTGTTGTTTGATATGTAACTATATATGTTTGTGTGTGTATATATATTCTCAGATTTAATTGTTAATTACAAATATTTGCATATGTTTTCAGATTTTTTTAGGTATACATATATAGATATTATAACCTACCAAAAAAATAAAGTTGTGTTGATAAGAATCTCAAAGTTCTGAAGATATTTGTGACCTAACTTTGTATATAAAACAAATTAAGAAATTCAAGTTTAGGGTAAATACAATCTTGATATTTACACGTGAAGTGAAACGAGTGCGAGAGTGGAATTCAAACATAGATCCTCACGCGCACATTTACCACCACGCTAGTGTGCCTCTTTGGTTATCACATTGTAACCAATTTGTAGTTATTGGTAAAGGTTTAAGATTTGTCAAGTGTAGAAAAATATATTAGATCTAAATCATATAATATGTAATGAAAAACACATAGTCCATGACTGATTGTGGATCATTGTTTTTCATTAAAAAATAAAAAATGTACCTTCCTTTTAGCGGCCATAATATAAACATAATTAGATGCAACACTATAAGGCCTCGTTCCCAGAACACTTACAGCTGGTCAAATCATCGCACATAAAACATATATTTATATATTAACATTTAAAAAGTGTTGCAGCGGAATAACTTTTCATTTCAATTCAAATGCTTTTGCAAGTTAATACAACATTCATTACAAAATATCGTTTGTTCGCATTACAATGCAAAAACATTAAATAAAAGAATGTCATCCAAAAAGAGCCGAGTAGCCAACCCGTGCCATCCTCAGCAACATTACCTGCCCACTAGAAACACATAAAAAGTCAGCGTTGCTGAGTGAGTTCTAGTTTTAAAATAAAACATACTTTTCTTTAGATTAAAACCGTTCTTTACTTTCTTACGCGATCATGCATCATACATACACATAGATAATATCATTATTATCTCAACCATTCATTCGTTAACTGTCTTTCATTCACCGTACGTCATTACCATTCACATTCGTTACTTTCATTCACATTCGTTCATGCTTTCTTACTTTCATTCGTACGTTTATTACTTTCGATGACATGTACAATACCCCGAGCATTGTGTACGAAGCTGGTTACTGGGCCTGAGGTCTTTCATATACCTCGAACATTATGCACGAAGCTGACTCTAGTACCTAGGGCAAGCACATTCACCACTTATCTTTTCTCTTTCATTCCGGATCAATGCCATGTGCTATACCCCGAACATTGTACACGAAGCTGGTTACTGGGCCTGAGGTCTTTCATAGACCTCGAACATTGTGCACGAAGTTGTACCTAGGGCAAGCAGCAAGGATCCCATACATATGGTCAATCACAAGGATTGGACCCCAGTGTGCATTCTTCTGGGGTAGCTAACCCGCACACAGTTGAGCTAACACCCTTCATTGGGTGTGAACCTCCATACATTTGCTTGCAAGCCTTTCTTACTTTCATTCATTCGTTCGTTAATGCATGCAGTCTTTCATTTCGTTCCTCTTTTCATTATCTTCCACTTTACGTTACATAATACTTTTCATTCAAAATATCAAGTTGGCTCAGTCGTCTTTATCTTGATCCTTACGGGCCTCTTGAAAACGCTCAAATGACCCCTTCTCACAATAATCATAAACATAACACGTAAAGCCACGGGAAAGATAAACATGCATCATAATAAGAAACATCGACATACACAGTCAACATCATCAAACAGGGCAACATCATACATAACATACATCATGCATAAACATGTAACATCATCATCATGCCTAACATAACTTTTAAGGCCTCAACGGCCATCTTACATGTACTTACGGGAACTTCCACGTCAAAACTTACATCTGCACTTTCCCCCGAAAGTCAGTAATTAAACTATGCTTCTCCTCAGGTACAACAGCCCTATTTCGGCGTATGGGCACCCTTCAGTCGCATGGCCTCCATGCCACTGAACATCATGCGAATGGACCAATGCGGATGAACACCAATGCGGATGAACACCCAATCATGCGAATGGACCTCATGCGGATGAACACTATCTTCCACTTTACGTTACATAATACTTTTCATTCATTAATAAACATTCAACGTAAATCCACGGGAAAATAATAATACATAAACAAGAACATAAACATAAACATACCAATACATCACCATACAAGGCACCATCATACATACATAACATACATCATACCCATCGACATGCCCAAACATCAATCAAACATCATCATACATGCCTAACATATCATCCATGACCTCGAGAGCCACCTTACATGAACCCCCGGGAACCTCCCAAGTCAAAGCCTACATCTACAATTTCCCCAAAAAATTAGAAAGATAACCTATGTCCTTTCGTGCGCATTAACCCTATTTGGGCGTACGGGCACCACTCAGTCGCATGGCCTTCCAGGCGTATGATAACACTTAGGCGTATGGACACTAGGGGCGAATGAACGCTTAGGCGTATGGACTTCAGTCGCATAGCCTTCAGTCGCATAACTTCCATGCGTATGAACCTCAGTCGCGTGGCACTCAGTCATATGGCACTCAGGCGCATGGACTTCAGTCGCATGGCTTCTAGTAGTGTGACCTTCAGTCGCATGCTTTCCAGGCGTATGACCCTCAGTCGCATGCCATTCGGCCGTATGTCCTCCAGTCGCATGTCATTCGATCTCACAGCTCCCAGTCGCATGAGCCCTAGCTGGGTGCAGAAAGCAGTCTTCTTTGAACCTGAACTGCAGTTTCGGCCTCCAGCCCATTTTCTAACCTATTCTAGGCTAAAACCAACCATCCTAAGCCTTAGAAACACAACCAGAACATCATTCAAGCACAACCAAGCCCGAAATCAAACCCCACCCGTGTCACACACATACACATCCACATATATACGGGTTTAACACCCCCACATAACAAAATGATTTTCAGTTGTGTTCCAGCCCCAAAATCATCATAAGTGTGTAAAAGAGGGGTCCTAGAACTCACATTAACAGCCTCTTCGAGTAGAGCTTCCAACCAACCCGCTTAACTTTGACTTTTGCACCTTGATTTCTTCAAAAACCCAAAACTTGCCCTTTTTCTCCCTTTCTTTCTCCTTGGCCGATTGAAATGGTGAATGGGAAAGGGGAATGGGCTACCATTCCTTTTTACCTACTCTTCCAAACATTTTCTTCTTTTTGGCAAGATTGGTCCCTCAACTTGGATTTTATTTCTCTTCTTTCTTTTTATTCTTTCTTTGGCTTTAAAGGAAAATAACCGAGTGTTACAAGTCCACCCCCCTTATATAGGTTTCGTCCCCGAAACCTGTTATTCCTCGAACAAACATGAGTAATGCTGTCTCATCTCTTTTCAGTCTCCCACATAGACTCAGATCCCTTTCTGTGCTTCCACTACACACGCACAAGTGGGACCACTTTATTCCTTAATTTCTTCTCTTTACGGTCAATGATTGTCACTGATTGCTCCACATAATTGAGCCGTTCATCTGCCTCGATATCTTCCAGCGGTACAACCATGTCCTCGTCTGTCAAACATTTACTCAGATGAGATACGTGGAATGTCGGATGAATTTCACTTAACTCTTCTGGTAACTCCAGTCTATAGGCCACCTCTCCTACTCAAGCAATGATTCGGAAAGGCCCTATGTATCTTGGGCTCAGCTTGCCCCGCTTTCTGAACCGAATGATGCCC